>JAAQRG010178098.1:0-11810 GCA_011634625.1 Babylonia areolata
GTCACACACACACACACACACACACCCTCACTCTGACCCCCGGGGTTGCTGCCCTCGCAGATCATGTCCCAGCTGAAGGAGCGAGGCATCACGCAGACCGTGTGCTGCGAGCTGGTCCAGGATCGCACAGACTTGCCCCACTACGCCGATGTCGCCGCAGAGATCAAGGCGTCCCAGACTCTGCACGCTCCCCGGAACCACGCCGGGAAGCCTCCTCACCCCTCATCAGGCGCCACGGACAAAAACGACTCCAAGGACACTCACGCTTCAGGCAGCGGAAACGCTACGGAAGGGCACACGGCAGTTGACGACGGCCGCTGCAGCGTGGGAAATCCGGAAGGGAGCGCTGGGCAGTCTTTGCCGAGCGCACCGTTTCAGCTACCCCCACTGCCACTTCCACTGAGCGTTGCTCGGCAAGAGATAAAGGTGGAGACCAACAAGAAGCAAGCGCTGCTGACGAGGTTCGCTCTGATTCTGACGGAGGCTGGCGTGGGTCAGGCACTGCTTCCTGGGGAGGAGGAGGAGGAGGGCGGGGAGGGGGGAAAGGAAGCCTAGTTGTGCGCTTGAGCACGCAACACGTTGGTCCTTTGTGTGTGTGTGTGTGTGTGTGTGTGCACGTTTGGAAAATATGTGGGAATGTGTGTGTGTGTATATGAGGGTGTGGGGTGTTTGTGCGTGTGTGTGTGTGTGTGTGTGTGTGTGCATGTGTCTGTGTGTATGTGTGTGTTTATTATTTATTAACATTATCATTATTCATATTGTTTTTTTTCTTTTCTTTGTGTGTGTGTGTGAGAGACTGCGAGTGTGTGTGTGTGTGTTTATATTTATTCGTTAACATCATCATTATTTGTTATTTTTTCCTTTCTTTTCATCGTTTATAATTTATTTATTCATTTGTTTGTTTATCTTATTTTCCCTCAAGGCCCGACAAAGCGCGTTGGGTTACGCCGCTGGTCAGACAAGCATCTGCTTAGCAGATGTGGTGTGGCGTATATTGGACTGGTTTGTCCAAATGCAGTGATGCCTCCTTGAACAACTGAACCAAACTGAACTGTGGAGGGCGTGTGTGTGTGTGTGTGTGGGGGGGGGGGGGTTGGGGTCTGGTATGTGGTGTTTTGTGTGGATATGTGGTGTGTGTGGGTTGTGGTTTATGTGTGTGTGTGCGTGTAACATGGTGATTGCATGTGTACGTGTGGTGGTATGTGTGCGCTGTATGTGTGGTTTCGGAGCTGAAAGGACTTGAGGAGCTGAACTGATAAACGGTGGTTTTCATGGTTGATAATTTTACCCACTCTGAAAGTATGTACATTACAAGATTACATAACTGGAAAACTCTTCCTGAAATACAGGTGATGGCTTTTATGGTTGGTGTACAGTCTCCTGATCATTGGTCGTGCATGCGCAGGTGATTGATTGATTGAATGCTTGACAGTGCATTTGAGACTGTAATAATATTATCTCTACCAAGTTTAGTTAACCTCTCATCTGTACGTTCTCTCAGGCTGTTTTTCTGTGTGCCATCTTATTGTAACTTCTCATCTGTAAGTTCTCAGGCTGTTTTGTGTGTGTGTGTGTGTGTGTGTGTGTGTGTACGCCATCTTATTGTGGGCCATCTTCTGGAACACTGTCATAGGTGTTGATGCGCGGTGTTGTGGTTCGTTAAGAGTGCACCGTGCGGCCAAACACCTCTGTCTTCTGCACTTGGGGCTTCTGTCTGGGTTACCTCTCCCACAGCTCATTGCTCACAGACCTGCCCTTTAACTCTCTCCATACGAACGGCGAAAGAGAAGATGTTAACAGCATTTCACCCCAATTACCACCATCAAAATATTGCAAGCGGAAGGCTCTTATACTGAAGAGGTGAATGTTGACAAAGAATACCGCAATTCTGACGACGGAAGCTAAAGGTTGGGTCATTCAGACACCCACTATCCGAGGGGTCTGTGTAGAGGAGAAGAGAGGACTGGCCGTACTGAGTGAGTTAAGTACAGGGGGTGGATGGGGTGTGTGTGTGGGCGGGGGGAGGGGAGGGCCTGGAGGGTGGGGCGGGGTTCTCTGAGGATCCCACCCGGGGTGGCTCAGAGACCGTGTGGCTGACACCAATCCCACTGCATACCAAGCTCCATACTGTGATTGTGAAGTTGAACAAGAAGACGAAGAAGAAGGAAAAGATCGTATAGAACATACTTGTCTATCGTCATGTGAATGTTATGTGTCTCGTCTGCAAACGGCAGGGGGTTGCGTGCATCTGTGGGAATCGCATCCAACTAGTGTAGGGTGTGTGTGTGTGTGTGTGTGTGTGTGCATCTGTTTGCGCAAGTGTGTGAGCGAGCAAGTGTGGGTGTGTGTGCGTGAGCGCATATGATAGGCTAGCCAACACAAATAACACATAAATAACCAGAGTCTGCTTTTGGTTAGGGAAGTCCAAAATGAGGACAACACAACACAACAAACACAACGAAATCAACAAGAGATACACAGCAAATTTATTCACTCCAATCCAGGTATATTAAAAAGGCTATATATATATAAACTAAATACCTGCTTGTCAACTTTAATATGACAATTAAGAAAAAAAAGAGACACAGCAAGCCAATCAGCAAGTTGATCACCCAAATGAAGCAGCACTCATTCATTAAAACCAGTCAGTAAATCTGGAGAAGGAAGCACCAGGCAACCAGTGGAATCAGTCAGGAAGTCAACCAATTTATCTGTAAATTAACCAGTGAATCGATCAGACAATGATATGGTCATTAAAACCCAAACTAAACCAAACTAAATCACCAGCCAGCTAGTGGAATGGAAGTTTGAATCTAAAAAGAGATTGAAGCGATAAAAATGGAATGAACAGTACATCAGCAATTTGTTCCATACACTGGTGGTTTTAAATCTTCTCTGTGCATAATTTTGATCAATTCTTTATTTTCGTGAACGAAAGCAGCAGTCTATTCTAAAAAATAAAAAAATGTCCGAGGAGTAGGGTAAAATTAAATCAAACGAACGTTCGTTTGAAGCAGTTTACAAATCCTTTTTTTCATTTAAGCATCTGACTTAAATTGTTACATCTTTCTGGGATATACACCTCAAATTAAAAACAAAACAAAGCAACAGGGCAACCATCACAAGATCCAGAAGAAAAAAATCTGGAGATATATATATAGAGAGAGAGAGCGAGAGAGAGAGAGAGAGAGAATAAATCCAGGCCAAGATGTCTTAGTTTTCAAGTAGAAAAATGCCAGACACTGCCTATGGGTACTATACATTTATCTCTCTCTCTCTCTCTCTCTCTCTCTCTCTATATATATATATATATATATATGCAAATGAAGTAATAGAAGTACAGGCTTCATTGACTAAAAACAATTTTCACACAAAGTATGTGACTCATCTTGAAAACACAAGTGATGTCATGCTGATGCTGACTTGTGTCCTGCTGATGACACTGAATGCATCAGAGTATAGTTTAAATTCAACACTGAATGCAACAGAGTACAGCTTAAATTCAACACTGAATGATCAGAGTACACCTTGAATTCAACACTGAATGCATCAGAGTACACCTTGAATTCAACACTGAATACATCAGAATACAGTTTAAATTCGACACTGAATGCATCAGAGTACAGCTTAAATTCAACACTGAATGCATCAGAGTACAGCTTAAATTCAACACTGAATGCAGCAGAGTACACCTTGAATTCAACACTGAATGCATCAGAGTACACCTTGAATTCAACACTGAATGCATCAGAGTACAGCTTAAATTCAACACTGAATGCATCAGAGTACAGCTTAACTTCAACATTTGAGTCAGAACAGATCTGACAAACATTTGTTGTAAAACCATGAATTATAATACAAAAAGTGAAACAATAAATGTGAAATCAATTCAAGTCATTTAACGGGAAGAAATCTCACATGAGGTGTCAGTATTGTGCATCACAAAAGATCACAGTTGAAAAAAAAGTGAAGCAATCATATTTATAACAATGTTCAAAAATTTTTTGGTAATGATCTATTTTAAGTACACTCGAATGTCAGTTTATTGAAAGTAACTTGGCAAACATGTGGGTCAAGTGTTTAAAGTTGAGTCAGCTGCACACCATTAACTATGAGTAAAGGGAGTGGTGTGATTCTGATTCAAACTCATAAATCTATATATCCACCGCTCCACAGCACAATTTTGTGTGTGTGTGTGTGTGTGTGTGTGTGTGTGTGTGTGTGTGTGTGCAAATAACAGACACACAAGATATACAGGCAAACAGCACTCCTTTCAAATGCAACAAATAGACACACAAAAAGAAAAACATGTTGATAAGCAAGGGAAAATGGGAAAAACACTGAGGATTACAATCAAGAACAGCAGCATAACCCAGCACACTATTCAGGCCTTAAGTGCATGCATATATTCGGTGTATGGCTGCCTACATGGTGGGGTAAAAACACAACAACAAAAAACAAACAACAAAAAAATCGTCATAGATGTAAAATATTACATGTCTGTCTGAGTGTGTATGTGTGTGTGTGTGCCTGAAATCTGACTAAATGACACAGGAAACGAATGATGAGCGCCCAGAGGCAGCTGTCGGTCAGCTCTACTCAGGTAGGCAGCCTGTTGTGCAAATGAGCCTGTGTTTGTAAAGCTTGGTATCCTACCGAGGATAGGTGCTTCTTCTTCTTCTTCTGCATTCACTTGTATGCACACGAGTGGGCTTTTACATGCATGACCGTTTTTACCCCGCCATGTAGGCAGCCATACTCCGTTTTCGGGGGTGTGCATGCTGGGTATGTTCTTGTTTCCATAACTCACTGAATGCTGACAGGATCTTTAACGTGCGTATTTGATGTTCTGCTTGCATACACACACGAAGGGGGTTCAGGCACTAGCAGGTCTGCACATATGTTGACCTGGGAGATCGTAAAAATCTCCACCCTTTACCCACCAGGCGGCGTCACCGTGATTCGAACCCGGGACCCTCAGATTGACAGTCCAACGCTTTAACCACTCGGCTATTGCGCCCGTCGAGGATAGGTGCAATATAAGTATCCGTATCAATCAACCTGTCAGAGCGGATTTCTTTTTACAGAATTTTGCCAGAGGACAACACTTCTTTTGCCTTGGGTTCTTTTTCAGTGCACGAAGTGTGTGTTACACACGGGACTTCGGTCTATCGCCTCATCCAAATGACCAGACACTCAGTTTGATATTTTTTTTAGTCAAACTTGGGAGAAAAGTTGAGAGCAGGATTTGAACCCAGACTCTCACAGATACTCGTACTGGCAGATGAGTGTTTTAACTCACTCAGTACGGCCAGTCTTCTCTTCTCCTCTACACAGACACCTCGGATGTCCAGTGGGTGTCTGAATAACCCAACCTTTAGCTTCCGTCATCAGAACTGCGGTATCTTTGTCAACATTCACCTCTTCAGTATAAGAGCCTTCCGCTTGCAATATTTTGATGATGGTAATTGGGGTGAAACGTTGTTAACGTCGTCTCTTTCCCCCGTTCGTATGGAGAGAGTTAACCATTCTACCACTTCGCACATTGTATACCAAACATGAGGCTGGACAAGAGATAACAGCACTGTTTTGTGGATTGTTAAACTGACAGTATCTTTGCTGCATTTGACTAGTTTTGGTTGTCTCTTTGCCTTTACTTTCCCTGACAAAGACTTGTGGTCTGGAACAAAATTTTAATGCAAGTGACATATTTAAAGTAAATGTTGCATGTTCATCGTACACTGTTTTCAACTTTTGAACTTGAAGCTTACTTCTCTTCTTCTGCAAGCACTACTGATAAAACCATGTATTTCAATGAGCAGCTGGTGTGTGTGTGTGTGTGTGTAGAGCTCCATACTCTTGCAAAATGTGTGTAAGTTGTAAGTGGACAAGTGAAATAGCTTGAAATGAGAGTAGAGTTCAGATTTATTGTTTGTGGAATGAGATAAGTTTTAAGTGTAAGTGTGTATACTCAATCTTGCACTGCAAATGTATTTCTATGAACCTGCGATTATTATCATGGATACTGTGCAGTACAAACTAATATGATTCATCACAAGAACTTTCTTATGGCTTGTAAAAGTCATGGCCATGCTGAGTTTAAAGGTTTTCACTGCATCATCTTTCAAATTCATCGATTTTGATATTTGTTCTTTTGATTCGAGTGTTTGGGTAAAATCAGTAATAACATATTACAAGAAATGAATAAGTTAGAACATAATAAAGGTTTCAGTACAAAGGTTTCAATACTATACATACAAAACTATCAAAAGTTACTGAAAATTCCAGTAGCTTAAATAATAAAACATATAAAAATTATCCCCAAATTACAGTAACATTCAAATATATTTTCAAAAAGATTACTATAAACTCCAGTAACTTACAAACAGGTACAAACCTATATTATATATTCCTGCATTCACAATTATACATAGCTGCAATGAAAATTTCAATACCACACACACATTTTATACTGAGTGAGGAATGTAAAATCAACTCCAGATGGCAGAAAAAGCTGAGAGAGAGAGAGAGAGAGAGAGAGAGAGAGAGAGCAGGAAGTGAAAGATGGAGGAAGAGAACAACTTTCTGAACACCCACCTGGTCACCATCTAATGATTCATTGATCATCTTGGTACACTTAACAGTGAAAACTGTAAGGCCCCAAAACCTTTAAAGGCTACATCCTTGCAGTCTAACATACACACGCAGACACAAACACATGCATGTGTGTAATATATTCTACATATATAATGCCCAGAGTTGTCCATGACACTTCAACTCCCCCAAATCACACTTGAGGTTAGAATGTACACAGAAAGTAAAATTCACTATGTATGATGGTCAGTTGTGTCCGACTATGACTGTCAGAACAGCAGAGGAGGCAACCACTGTCCCAACTATAATTATGGGCTGGATAACAGGATATGCTCCGCTTGATATGTTCTTCTGGTGCAAGTTTTCACACAATATTGAGCCTCCTCAGGTTTTATACACACAACAATAATAATCATAATAATAAATTTACAAATAAAAAAACCAAAATATGATTATTGTGCACTTTATAGGAGTTTCAGTTTCAGTTTCAGTAGCTCAAGGAGGCGTCACGGCGTTCGGACAAATCCATATACGCTACACCACATCTGCCAAGCAGACACCTGACCAGCAGCGTAGCCCAACGTGCTTAGTCAGGCCTTGAGAAAAAAACACTGTATAGGAATGACAGAGACAGACAGGATAAAGGCACACACATGATGTAACAAATACCGAAGCAAAAAAAAACAAACAACCCCCCCCCCCCCAAAAAAAACAAAAAAAACCCAACAAACAAAATAACCCAAATGCACGTGAGCAACCTTTGAAGATTAAATTATGTACAAACTGTCCGTCTTTATAATTAGCCACAGACAAGGAATTGTGCATGAGTGGCCTAAGTCTCTAACTTTCCCCAGCCAATGTAGAAAGCCAGGAGTAGAGCACTTGAAACACACACACACACACACACACAAATAAAAGAAAGGGAGGGAGAGAGAGACAAACTGTGTGTGCCCCTTGGACTTGCATATAAAATTGTTGATAGAACCATTGTTTAAAAAAAAAAAAGAAGAGAGAACAACAACAGAAAAACAACCAACAAGAAAAAACAACAACAAAAAGCAACCAAAAAAGAAAAAAAAAGAAGAAAATCTCTCTAGCATGGGCAGTAAAAGTACTGCCTAGAACACAGCACTAGATGTTTTTTTTGGAAAGTAAATCAGGTCCTTAAACAGTTATCAAAATACTGATTTGATTTCAACAGTGTTTTAAAGGGATATTTTCAAAATACAGTCAAATATTTCACCAAATCTTGGTTTTGATTTCCTGTTGTTTGGGTTTCTTTTCAATTCATATTGGAAAGCACATATCAGAAAAGAAGAAGAAGAAGAAGTAACAGACATGAATCAGTCGAACGACAAATGCTCAGCCATCAGAGGAAACATTATTTGTCAACGGTGCAGGCGTACGCACCGTCAATATCCTCTACATTACTTGTCAACGGTGCAGGTGTACGCACCGTCAATATCCTCTACATTACTTGTCAACGGTGCAGGTGTACGCACCGTCAATATCCTCTACATTACTTGTCAACGGTGCAGGCGTACGCACCGTCAATATCCTCTACATTACTTGTCAATGGTGCAGGCGTATGCACCGTCATTATCCTATACATTACTTGTCAGTGGTGCAGGCATACGCACCGTCAATATCCTATACTTAACTTGTCAATTGTGCAGGCATACGCACCGTCAGTATCCTATACAATACTTGTGTACGCACCGTCAATATCCTAAACATTACTTGTCAATGGTGCAGGCGTATGCACCGTCAATATCCTATACATTACTTGTCAATGGTGCAGGCGTACACACCGTCAATATCCTATACATTACTTGTCAATGGTGCAGGCGTACGCACCGTCAATATCCTATACATTACTTGTCAATGGTGCAGGCGCAGGCGTACGCACCGTTAATATCCTATACATTACTTGTCAATGGTGCAGGCGTACGCACCGTCAATATCCTATACATTACTTGTCAATGGTGCAGGCGTACGCACCGTCAATATCCTATACATTACTTGTCAATGGTGCAGGCGTACGCACCGTCAGTATCCTATACATTACTTGTCAATGGTGCAGGCGTGCGCACTGTCAATATCCTATACATTACTTGTCAATGGTGCAGGCGCAGGCGTATGCACTGTCAATATCCTATACATTACTTGTCAATGGTGCAGGCGTACGCACCGTCAATATCCTATACATTACTTGTCGATGGTGCAGGCGTATGCACCGTCAATATCCTATACATTACTTGTCAATGGTGCAGGCGTACGCACCGTCCGTATCCTATAAACAACCTTAATTAATGTCTCTCATTTTTCAGGCCTCCTTAAATCAAAATGTCTGTAAGTTGCATTCCTTCTGAACAAACGTCTGTGAAACAACGCATAAAACAGTTCTCTTGTAACCTCCCTAAAAGAAACACAAGAACAACAAAAACAACCAACAATAACAGCAACCTAAAGAACCCAAAAATGTTTGTTCATGAAAAAGCACAGATCTTTTTCTTTTTTTCTTCACCTGTGGTCTGGTTGCATCACGTATCCACCTTACCAACACATAAATACGTCAAACAGTTCAAAAGTGTTTCAAAAGCACAATTTCATGAAAACAACAAACCTCAACTGACAGTCTTCCATTGACACAGCTCCTTTTTTTTTTGTTTTGTTTTTGTTTTTGTTTTTGCTGCCCCATCATCTGCACCGTTTCAGTGGCATTACTCCCACGCCGCTCATTTAGATTCCCCCATACACAGCCACACCCGGGTTCGTCCGTCGCAGTTCCAGCGTCGGCAGTCCACAAGGGAACCATCGATGACACAGCTCTTCTTCAGGTCTGTGGACCCTCCTCATCACTGTCGTCTTCAGCGTGTTCCTACATATACGTCTTCTTTTGTCACAGTCATTTCAATGTCCAATTATTTGTATTTTGTATTTGTATTTCTTTTTATCACAACAGATTTCTCTGTGTGAAATTCAGGCTGCTCTCCCTAGGGAGAGCGTGTCGCTACACTACAGCGCCACCCATTTTTTTTGTATTTTTTCCTGCGTGCAGTTTTATTTGTTTTTCCTGTCGAAGTGGATTTTTCTACAGAATTTTGCCAGGAACAACCCTTTTGTTGCCGTGGGTTCTTTGACATGTGCTAAGTGCATGCTGCACACGGGACCTTGGTTTATCGTCTCATCCGAATGACTAGCATCCAGACCACCACTCCAAGTCTAATGGAGGGGGAGAAAATATCGGTGGCTGAGCTGTGATTCGAACCAGCACGCTCAGGTTCTCTCGCTTCCTAGGCGGATGCGTTACCTCTAGGCCATACCATAGTGAACGGCATGTCACATCATACACATGTGTACATGAGTGTGCATGTGTACATACGAATAAACGTGTGTATGTGTAGTTCTGTACATATTCATCTATGGATGGCTGTATGAATAGGTGTATGAACAGATGTCTGAAAGGACTGTTATTTGTGTAATGTTGAACATATGAATAGCTGTACAAACAGTTGTATGAATAAACCAATGTATGTGTAACATTGAATGTATGAACAAGAATATGAACAGGTGTATGAATGAACTGATATATGTGAAAAGAAAGAAAAAATACATGTACATTTCTGTCTTGAAAACTGAAAAGAAAGGAAAAAAAAGTGCAATGTTCTATTTTTTCTGTCTTGTAAACTGAAATGAAAGAAGAAAAAAATATATGCAAAGTTCTACCTTGTAAATTGAAAAAGAAAGAAAAAAAACAGATATATGTGCAATGTTCTATCTCATAATTGAAAAGAAAGAAAAAAAGAGTGCAATGTTCTATCTTTTCTATCTTGTAAACTGAAAAGAAAGAAGGAAAAATATATGCAAAGTTCTATCTTTTCTACCTTGTAAACTGAAAATAAAAAAGAAAAACATGTGCTATGTTCTATCTTTTCTGTCCTGTAAATTGAAAAGAAAGAAGAAAAAAATATATGTTCTATCTTTTCTAATCTGTAAATTGAAAAGAAAGAAAACACAATATATATATGCAATGTTCTATCTTTTCTATCTTGTAAACTGAAAAAAAAGAAGGAAAAAAAAAGTGTAATGTTCCATGCTTTCTATCTTGTAAACTGAAAAGAAAGAATGAAAAAAAATTGTTTTATTGATTAGAGAAAAAAAAAAAAAAAAAAAAAAAAAAGTTACCGATAACTGATGTTGGAACACAGGCTTCACCAGCCAGAGCACAGCCAAACACACCTGACCCCCCATGGCTACAGAAGGCGGCGAATCGGCAGAAGAAACAGAAGCAGCACAAAGGCGGCCCCCAACAGTGGCGCAGCGTCTGACAACAGCGTGGAGAAATGGATCCACCCCTGCGACGGTCTGCACAGACGCTCGCGATGAATGGTGGTGGAGCTTCCGTTGATGGCGTCAGCGTCGCACGCTAACTTCACGTGGTGTTGCAGGGTCCTGTCCAGCGGCATGAAGTACATGAGCGCAAGGAGGAAGAGAGTGAAAATGAAGCTGAAGATGATGTCCTGCAACACCGCCTCTGCCGGTCCGGCAATTTTGACCCCCATCTTTTCTGCTTCCCTGAAGGAGGAGAAAAAAACAACATCCAAATAATACTCCCAATAGGTGAACCCCCCCCAAAAAAAAAGTTTGGTAAAATATTATTCCAAAAAGTGAACATTGTTTGGCAAAAAAGGTCGATGTTATGTATGTATATATGCAGCTTCTGTTCAAACGTGTGTGTGTGTGTGTGTGTGTGCGCGCGTGTGTGTGTGTGCGCGCGTGTGCGTGTGTGTGTGTGTGTGTGAGAGAGAGAGAGAGAGAGAGAGAGAGAGAGAGAGAGAGAGAGAGAGAGAGTGTACGTGTGTGTACGTGTGTGCATGCATGCATGTGTGTGTGTGTGTGTGTGTGTGTGCAGAGCGTGCATGTGTGAGTATGCACAAGTTTTAAAACTGATATGCACTTGTATGTATCCTAATTTCTACTGTATCTGTGTTTGTGTATGATTTTCGATTTATGTTCGTACCTTGTTGTGTACTATCCCCCCAAATATTCCTTGTGACCCCGGTACACTTGGTAATAAAGACATATTCTATTCTATTCCATAAACAAACAAAAAAATGTTTATTTGTAAAATATCATCCTAATAAGTGAACATCGTGTAGCAAAGAAGTTGTTGTGTGTGTGTGTGTGTGTGTGTGTATACATATATATATATA
>JAAQRG010178100.1:0-11780 GCA_011634625.1 Babylonia areolata
TCATGAATGTTTTATGTAACTTGTAATATTTTTCTTTCATGTAAAGCTCCCTGAGCTCTCAGAGAGAAAGGGCGTCATATAAATGTACATTATTATTATTATTATTGTTATTATTATTAAAATCCTTCGTCCGTGCACTAGAGGAGGGGGTGGGGGTATGAAGTAAAGAAAGAAACGTAAAATGAAACATAAGAAAACAGAGAAAAAAGTAATAGACGAAAAAAAAGAGAGTTAAAAAAAATATATATGTATGAATATCTTAAGAAAAAAAATATTAAGAAAAAAGGAATCAGAAAAGAATTCTCTTCTTTTTTCTTTAAATAAACGAACAAAAGAAAAGAAAAAGCAGAAGACAGTCTTTACAAACAACAGCAACAAAAAGACAAACAATATTCCTATCACTAAATAACGAGAAATTGTAGAAAAACAGAGAACGCCCTGAGCACCCAAGACAACTTGATGATGATAATGATAACACCACCACCAACAACAACAATGATAATCATCATCGTCATCATAAGCTTGTTATGACGATGACTGTGATGAAATTATTCACATAGTATCTACTGAATCTTGTGCAGATGCAAATCAAAGCGCTTGCGCATCAGTCATCCACACACACACAGGTATACTTCATTTAAGCTTCAGTTTCAGTTTCAGTTTCAAGGAGGTGTCAAAACGTGCAGACTGATCCAAAGAAGCTACATCATATCTACTGAATTAAACACACACACACACACACACACACACACACACACACACACACACACACACACTCACACACACACACACACACACACACACACACACACACACACACACACACACAGAGAGAGAGTAAAAAAACAACAACAACCAACAACAACAACAAAAAACAACAAATGCCTGATCTTCGCATGATCCCAACACGCTGATGAGGCTTTGAGAGCCTATCCCAAGATTGTGCAAACCATTAACATAAACATGAAACGAAATAGAAGACAAAAAATAAACAAATAAGTGAATGCAGAAGAACGAAAGATAACACAAAAATGTATGCACAATCTGCTTTCCTGGCCACACTGTGCCTTTTCCAACCCTTACCCCCCCCCCCACCACCACCACCCTCTCACACCCTCCACATCATGATGCCAGCCAATCTGGTGCAGACACCGTCCAGAATTAGGTCTGACCCACACTAGATTTCTTCCCCAGGGATATTTTGACGCCGGTCTTGATTTTTTTTATTTTTTTTATTCCTCTCCCTCCGGCGTTACACTCAGAAACAGTCCTTGCTCAAAGTTTGGTTCCTTCTCGCCCGCCCAGTGTTTCGCTTCCTCCGGCTGGGTTCGTTTCTATTCGTAAAAAAGAAAAAAAAAAAGATTTTAAAAAAGGGAAAAAAAAGAGTTAAAAAAAAGAGAGAAGAAAATGACGAAAATGGAGACGTACTCATCGGGTGTCGAGAAATGATTAGAACGAACGAAAGGAGGAACAGAAACAAGGCGGGGAGGCTTCGTAGGGGGGGAGGAGGAGGAAGAAAATGTAAAAAAGGTGGAATAAGAACAGAAAAGAAAAAAAAGACAGAAAGAAAGGAGAAGAACACTGAAACAAAGAAGGGTTGCTCTTCGGGTATCTAAAAATGATCATAAAGAAAACATAGAAACGGGGAAAGAAAAGAAAAGAAAATATAAGGATAAGCTGCAGAGTGATTACATTTTGTGTATCAAGAAAGAAAAATACAGAAATAAAGAAAGAAAATGAAATATAAAGATAGAATACAAAAATATTATTCTCTGGGTATTAAGAAAGAGTTTCAGTTTCTCAAGGAGGTGTCACTGTTTTCGGGCAAATACATGTACACTGCGTTACATCTGCTTGGCAAGATGCTTGGCATGACGCAATGCGCTAGTTTGGCCTTGAGTGCGTATATACTTGTGTACCAGTCCGAGTGGATTTCTCATACAGAATTTTGCCGGAAGACAACACCTCTGTTACCTTGGGTTCTTTTCTGATGCAGCAAGTGCGTGCCGCACATGCAACCTCTGTTTATCGTCTCATCCGAATGAGCGGATGCTCAGTTTCGATTTTCAAGTCAAACTTGGGAGAAAGCGCGAGACGGGTAATCGAACCCAGACCCCCACAGACACTGCATTGGCAGATAAGCAAGCGTCTTAACCATTCTGCCACTTTCTTCCTTATTCCTTCTTATCAAGAAAGAACGGGCGAGAAAGCAGAAGAAAAAGAAAAACGAAAGAAAGACAGGGAAACAAAGAAAAGAAGGAAACAAAGAAAGAACTTACAAAAAGCGAGGGATAAAATGGCTCGAAGCGTCTTCCTCTTTTAGGTTTCGTGAGATGATTAAAACGACCTCTTCCCTACCTCAGTTTCAGCCACCTGCAAGGTGTCTTTTTTGTGTTGCGAGAGGGGAAAAAGAAAGAAAGAAAGAAGAAGAAGATGATGATGATGATGGTGGTGATGATGGTGGTGGTGGTGGTGGTGATGATGATGATGATGATGGTGGTGATGATGGTGATGATGATGAAATGTGTTCATAAAGCGCCTAGATCTTGTGCGGAAACAAATCAAAGCCCTTTCACACACAACCTTCACACGCATGCATAATCATGAGAAACAAAGTGATAAGACGACAAAACTTCTTTTTTTCCTTCCTTTTTTTTTTTTTTAAACAGCATACCTGTAGATAGAAAGCTAAACAAAACTATGGGCGTGAAAAAGGTGAAGGGCATGGAGGAGCAATTTTGAAAAGAGGGTAGGTTCTAAGGCCAGACTCGAAAGAGCTGAGTGCAGGGATTTTGACGGAATCGAAAGAGAAAACAGATAGTTCCAAGCGCAGGATCCAGAGACGGGGAGTGAGAGCGGCGGCCGATTGTGGAGTGTTTGAAAATGGGGAAAATGAAGAATAGAATAAAATGAACAGTGGGAGGGGGAAGAGGCGTAACTCTTCCGGAATCGTGCAATGAATTGAATGACCTCCTCTTCCTCCGTCGTCTGAGTTTAAGTCACTCTTGGGGTGTGTGTTTTCTAAAACTGTCAGGGGCATCCTGTGCTTCAAAGAAGAGAACGAAATGAGAAAACTGAGGATGAAATAGGGAAAAGGGTTTACTCTCCAACATTAGCAAAATGAATTGGAAAAACGTCCTCGCCATCTGAGTTTATGTCACTCTTGGGTGTGTGTGTGTATCTTCAGCTTGCTAGAAGTGTGTTGTGTTGGAAGGGAAATATAATACGGTTTTACTTCCTGCTAAAAATAAAAAGAATCGGCCTAATTCTGTTATATTCTCCATTGAAATAGGGTTTTATGATGTCCCGCTGAAATTAACAATCTTCTCAACGCAATCCTGAAATAAAGTGCGCTTTCATATTATACTAAAACTGAGATTTTTTTCTTTGTTGTTCTTTTCCTTTTCCTTTTTTTTCTTTTTTAGTTTTTGTTTTTGTAAAGTGTCGATGACAAATGAAATGCACCCAAGACGATTCAAACCATAATAAAAACTGATAGTGTTTGGGGGGTAAAGTGTCGATGACAAATTAAATACGCCCAGGAGAATCTTCATTTCTTCCCAGATCTTCCAACTAGATCAGTTCGTTGCTTCCGGGATACTTTCCGCCAATGGGTGTTGATTTGATATGAGATGGGGTTTCAAGAAAAGAAACAAAAAGAAAGGATTAAAAAAGGTAAACTAAAAGGAAAGTAGGCAGACAGACAGACAGGTAGATAGATAGATAGATAGATTGATAGATAGATAGACAGATACATAGATAGACGGACAGACAGATTGATAGCAACAACAGATAGAAATACAAGCAGACCAGCAGATCAACAGACAGACAGATAGAACGATAGACAGACAGACAGACAGACAGATAAAGAGATAGACAAATACACAGATTTATTTAGAAAGAAAGAAAGAAAGAAAGGGGAGAAAGAAGGGTGGTGAAAGAAAGAAAGTACACAAGAGGGAAAGGCGAAAAGACATTCAGTACTTCTGAATTTACGTCAGTCCCACGCGTTTCTATAATGTAACCAAAATTTTTATGGAAAAAATAGATGAATAAAATAAACAGAGGGAATGAAGAAAAGAAGAACGAAGAAACATAAGAAGCGCAGAAATATGGACACAAACAAGAAATCAGTCCTTTTAACCACAAACCCGTACTCTCCATCACCACCCGTAAAGGAATTCTGTTTAATGTACTAATATAAATACTGGTGATTGTAGATACCTAGTTAAAGTATCAATGTTCATGTTTGAATGTTATCATTTAAAGATAAATAAACAAAAATTCAGGGGGTGAGTTGGGGAAAACAAGATAGATGGACGTGTGATTATTTTTTTTTTTTATATATAGCTATCCGTGGAAGAGGCAGAATTGTTTCAAACACAAAAATAACCAGAAGATAAACTCTATGTTTACACAAAGCATGTGGCTCCAAGTAACTCCAAACAATCCTTCCCCAGAGATATAACTCCGAGCCGATCTGGCGAAAAGCCGACTAGAACTTGGCCCATAATGTCTTATTTTTCCCTATGGTATTTTTTGATAGCAGTCTTCATTTTGCCCCAAGGACTCGTTCTCCTGCTTACAAAAAAAAACTATTTGGTATCTGAACGCACGTAAAGGGAATAATTATTGGCATTGGCCCAAAGGCGGTATTCCTGGAAAGAAAGAAAAACAGCATGGTGGCACTGCGCTCGGGCGATTTGTTCTGCAGTCTGAGTTTCACAGGTAGATGCGAAAACAATGAATGTGAAATAACAACAGTCAATAACAACAATCCGCATATACATGGGCGAACAGGTTTCGGCCATCCTTACCAGCAGAAAAGTTCCTGACACTTGAAGCTAAGACCAGCAGAAAGTCCAGGCCAAAGGAGTACGGGGAGTATGAAACTGAAAATACTTTGGAAAGAAGAGTAATTCAGACCAGCAACGGTTTTGTCATTTCATTCAGGAAAGACGAACTAATAAAAGAGACGGGAGGGTAGTCCGAAGAAACCTCACAGACTAGGCCACAAGAGGGCTGAAAATGATGATGATAGAGTGTCATTCTCCTCTACTGCACTGCTTCGTGTCGCCTTTTGCCAGAAGACCAGATGTCGTCCATCAGAGAGATGTCTCTGGACCTTGCACTTGAACGATCTATCAGAGAGATGCCTCTGGACCTTACACTTGAACGATCTATCAGAGAGATGCCTCTGGACCTTACACTTGAACGATCTATCAAAGAGATGCCTCTGGACCTTACACTTGAACGATCTATCAAAGAGATGCCTCTGGACCTTACACTTGAACGATCTATCAAAGAGATGCCTCTGGACCTTACACGTACTACCACATTTGGAACGATCTATCAAAGAGATGCCTCTGGACCTTACACTTGAACGATCTATCAAAGAGATGCCTCTGGACCTTACACTTGAACGATCTATCAAAGAGATGCCTCTGGACCTTACACTTGAACGATCTATCAAAGAGATGCCTCTGGACCTTACACTTGAACGATCTATCAAAGAGATGCCTCTGGACCTTACACTTGAACGATCTATCAAAGAGATGCCTCTGGACCTTACACTTGAACGATCTATCAAAGAGATGCCTCTGGACCTTACACTTGAACGATCTATCAAAGAGATGCCTCTGGACCTTACACTTGAACGATCTATCAAAGAGATGCCTCTGGACCTTACACTTGAACGATCTATCAAAGAGATGCCTCTGGACCTTACACTTGAACGATCTATCAAAGAGATGCCTCTGGACCTTACACTTGAACGATCTATCAAAAAGATGTTTCTGGATGTTACATTGGAACGATCAGTCAGAGAGATGTCTCTGGATCTTACACTTGGAACGATTTATCAGAGAGATGCCTCTGGACATTACAGTTGGAACGATCTGCCTGAGAGACGTCTCTGGATCTTACACTTGGAACGATTTATCAGAGAGATGCCTCTGGACATTACAGTTGGAACGATTTATCAGAGAGATGTCTCTGGACCTTACACTTGAACGATCTGCCAGAGAGATGTCTCTGGACTTTACACTTGAACTATCTATCAGAGAGATGCCTCTGGACATTACAGTTGGAACGATTTATCAAAGAGATGTCTCTGGACATTACAGTTGGAACGATCAATCAGAGAGATGCACCTGGACATTACACTTGAACGATCTCTCAGAGAGACGTCTCTGGACCTTACACTTGAACAATCTGCCAGAGAGATGTCTCTGGGCCTTACAGCTGAACGATCTGCCAGAGAGAGGTATCTGGAATTTACAGTTGCAACGATCTCCGTCCTTTGCGTCATTTCCCTGCACTCAGCTCTTTGAAGTCTGGCCTGAAAACCTTCTCCTTTACAAACTTGCTTCTCCCTACCCTCCCTTTTTTCTGTCCAGGGTTTCTCTAGCTTTCTATCTGCGTCTTTGTACATGTTTTTTGTTTGGTTCCTGTGCATCGCAGAGTATTGCATGCGTGTTACAGT
The DNA here is from genome assembly GCA_011634625.1 of Babylonia areolata. Lineage (NCBI taxonomy): Eukaryota > Metazoa > Mollusca > Gastropoda > Neogastropoda > Buccinidae > Babylonia > Babylonia areolata. The sequence goes on from JAAQRG010178100.1 coordinate 6,485, forward strand.
TGGGTATGAAAGCGGTTTGATTTGTCTGCGCGAGTGTTGTGGCATGGCGTGATGAATGCAGCATGACTGGATGATTGTATGGTTTCATGTCAGCATCAGAAGTGTTGAAAACAACCACCACTGTGTAAGGAATACTTTTGGACCCTCTGGTTGTCATAAAGATAAGGGTAACTTTATCATTTCTTGAAGAGAGATTACACCAGGTGAAAGATGATACTGACAGAGAACGTACACCGTGCAAGGAAAAATCAACAATAATTGGTCACCGCAAAAACATTAATCATGACTTTAAAAAAGAGCATTAAACATGAGTCATGCGATGATAACTTGCTCACAATGGTGATCCAACGATTTGTGTGTGTGTGTGGGTGGGTGTGGGTGTGGGTGTGGGTGTGTTGTTGTTGTTGTTGTTTTACAATTCCGGTTATTCAAAAAAATACCAAAATCTCTATTAACCAGGGTTTAACATAAGCCTGTGCAGCTATTTCATATCTACCTCGTGAGGGGGCAAAGAAAATAAGGTTAGGAAAAAAGAAAGAGAGAGAGAGAGAAAAAAAAAAGACGAAGTCAATATGTCAAAGGTGGAAAACGAAGCTTATACTCATCCTTCAAAAACAGATAAACAAAATGAATGTCAAAATGAAGATTTGAATGTTGTGGAGGGGCAGGGAGCGGGGGAAAGAAAGAGAGAGGAGAGAGGGAGGTGAGGGGGAGGCTGAAGGAAAGAAAGAGACAGAGAGTTGCAGAGATTCTGGGCTACAGTCAGGTGCTGTGAGCCGATCACTCAGTCTTCTGTTATGTCTGTATAGGAACAAGGCTGACATTTAGCCCCGTTCTAAGTATCATCAGAAATTTCAAGTGACATCCTCAATACGAGATCCTAGTGACTATTGCAGCGTGAAGAATTCAATCAAGAATCAAGGAACCTTGGTCGGGGAAGTCTTGGTAATGTAATGGTCAAATGCTATTCAACCAGGGAAAGAAAACCCCATTAATTTGTTTAATGTTCTCATGAGATATGTTCTAGCTAAAATGTGGTGTGTCCTGGTGTGTGTATAACCCTTCATGTGCATTGCATGTTTTAATTTTGTTTTTGTTTACAGGTTAAGAAGGAATAGTCCACATGTAAACTCTGAAGTGGATTCGAGTAGTAGTGATTCATTATTATCCTCTTCCATTATGCAAAGATTAAGAGAACAACTTCATTCGTTATGGTTTCCGCGTGTTTCAAGTCAATTACTGATGATAAAAATCTTCAAACATGAAGAGAGGGGAAAATCTGATATCTCCATCGGTGACAGTAAGCAGAAGATAATATGACGGAATGTGACGAATAAAAAGATCCAGTGAAATAAAGCGCATACAGTGTCATCGGTGACCTGAATTCTACACAGTTTTAAAAGATACATGTACATAAATAACAACTGTTAATTATTGTAGAAAACAACTGTAGGTGTCCACTTAAGACTGTAGCAGCAGTTTCTGTCTGAATTTTATCTATCAAATATATATATATATATATATATATATATATATTTCGAACAAGTTTCAAGAACAGTGAAAAACAATAACATACATGTGTCCACTCATATTTCAGCAGCAGTCTCTTTGCTTTGTGCAGAAGAAATCACCAACACTTTGACGGACGAGGACGAAACTTGTAAGGACCAGCTCAGGAAGCCTTGAAACGAGGGAACTCACCACAGATTATCTGCCCCGTCTCAAGAGAGTTTTCTCCTCCAGCACCTCTCTTCCGCAACAGACATCGTGACAGACGTCGAAGCTGATTGGTGTTGCTGTGATTTCTCCGCTGGATCTGCGAAGTGTCAATTTTCATCGTTACAAACGTCAAGGCTGAGTGTTGTCATTTTGTTTTCTTTTCTAAATCAGTTAACTGTCACGATGTTTTTTCGGGAAACGGCCAAGGAACATTCGTATATGAGAAGGTCGTCACACTGAACAACGACACAAGGTGACTGGAGAATAGGAGACTGGTGATTATATAGAAAGAGACTAAAGGAAGAGGCTGTTGATTGTAGAGGAGGAGACTAGAGATTGAAGAGAAAGAGATTGGCGACTAAAAAGGAGACTTGTGATTGAATAGGAGGAGACTGGTAACTGAAGCGAAGAAGGAGTCTGATGATTGTAGACATCAACAGCTGACTGAGGAGTAACTTTGTTCGTTCAACGACCCGTCACACAGACTGGTGATTGTAGCAGACACCTGCTGCTGACTAAGACTGACTGTGACTGTGTCTTGTTGGTGGTTTGGTTCCTTCATCATGCTGGTTGTGTCCCGTGTGAGGTCCTGGCTGTCCTCTGTGGGCGGTGGGCTGCTGCTGCTGGTCATGGTGGTGATGGTCGTTCACTTGGCTGAGGCCCGCAGGGTACGTTTGTCTGTGTGGGTGGGTGCGTGTGGGTGGTGTGTGCAGGGGGTGGAGTTGGGGGGGATGTGTGGGCGTGTGCGTCTCTGTGCATTATATTATCACCAAAAGATTTTATTGTATTCTTTGCTTGTTTGTTTGCTTTTGTTCTATCTTTTGGTGTTTTTGGTTTTGTTGTTGTTTTTTCTTTGTTGTTATATTGTTGGTTTTTGTAAGGCAAACTTTCAGTTATCGGCATTATGTTGTTGTTTTGTTGTTGTTGAAAAGGACACAACCATTTCGTCCATATCTAGGTGTACTTGCTTTCTTTCGTGTTATAGTTAGTTTTAGGGTTAGTTGCTCAGTTACTTGCTGGCTGGCTGGCTGACTGACTTTCTTTCTTACTGACTGATTAAAATATTAATGATAACTGACTCTGACTGGCTGACTTACTGACTGACTTGAGGGGAAAAGAGAAAACTGAAGGTGTCGGATGAGGGCTTACCCCGGGGAAAGAAACCTGAATTTCACTTAGGAAAATCTGTTGTGATCGGATAGTAACACAGTACATCACAGTGTCATGTGTGACGACACGATACGACGCGACACACTACACTACACTACACTACAAATGTACAATACAATACAGTACAATACAATACAATATAATACAATGCAATACAATGCAGTACAGTACAATACAATACAATACAATGCAATACAATACAGTACAATGATGTGTATGACGACTGTCATTTAGGTGAATGATTTCGCCTCAACTGGCTGCATTAAAATCAACTCGAAAACGCAAAGTGTCTCTTTCACCATTCAAGTTTGCAGCAGAGTTTGAGAAACTCTGCCTCTCTGTCAATCTGTCAGCCAGCCTGTCTCATTCTCTCTCTGTCTTTGTCTCCCTATCTCTGTCCGTGTATCTCTGTCCATGCATTTCTGTCTCTCTTTCTCTACCTCTGTCTAATGGACTGGTGGCCTTGTGAAAACGCCTCCTCCTACCAGGAAGCGAAGAGAATCTGAGCGCACGGGATAGAATCGCACACTTGCCAGAAACTTTCTTCCCCACCACTAGACCTTGAGTGGGGACTTGTGCGCTGGTCATTCGGATGAGAAAATAAAAAGCGGGGCCCCGTGTGTAGCATGCACGTAGCGCATGTAAAGGTACCAACGGCGACAAGAGAGTTGTCCCTGGCAAAATTTCGTGGTAAAATCCATTCTCATATTCGAAATATACGTGTGTGTGTCAAGTCAAGTCAAGTCAAAATGATCTTTATTGAGGGTAAAAGAATAAGCTTATACAGCTTTTTTACATCCTGCCCTCAGTGTGTGTCTGTGTGTGTGTGTGTGTGTGTGTGTGTGTGTGTGTGTGTGTGTGTGTGTGTGTGTGTGTGTGTGTGTGTGTGTGTGTGTGTTTGACTGAAGCTTGACGGAATAACTCAGGAAACAAATGATAAGCGCCTAAACGCAGCTGGCATTCGGTTGTACCCAGGCAACAGCCTGTTGCGCAAATAACTCAATGATTGTAAAGCGCTTGGAGCTTGGTCTCTGACCGAGGACACGCGCAGTTTTGACATCCATATCTCTGTGTCTGTGTCTGTGTATCTATCTCTATCTATCTGTCTCTGGTTTACGTATCTCTGCCTCTGTCTCCCTCTAATTTTGACATCCATATCTCTGTCTCTGTGTCTGTGTCTGTGTCTGTATATCTATCTCTATCTATCTGTCTCTGTTTTACGTATCTCTGCCTCTGTCTGCCTCTAATTTTGACATCCATATCTCTGTCTCTGTGTCTGTGTCTGTATATCTATCTCTATCTATCTGTCTCTGTTTTACGTATCTCTGCCTCTGTCTGCCTCTAATTTTGACATCCATATCTCTGTCTCTGTGTCTGTGTCTGTGTCTGTATATCTATCTCTATCTATCTGTCTCTGTTTTACGTATCTCTGCCTCTGTCTGCCTCTAATTTTGACATCCATATCTCTGTCTCTGTGTCTGTGTCTGTATATCTATCTCTATCTATCTGTCTCTGTTTTACGTATCTCTGCCTCTGTCTCCCTCTCTCTCTTTCTTTGTCTCTGGTTTGCAATAACAAAACAGGGTATTAGACGCCACGTCTGGACAGTTCTTGTTTAATGTGCAGCGTATTTCCATGTTTACGGCTGTCACGTGCCATGGTCTCTTTGGGAGACCTTCAGTATAGGGAGACCGACTCTGCATCAGATTGGATTTCTTTCACTGTTTTAAGATTTCTGTTCCTCTTCCAGCGTTTGTTCAGTTTATTTAGGGGATTATCACAAAGACGTCTTGGGCCATGGAAGTTAAACTGCAGATGCTTGTGACTGAAGTTAATCAAAATATCAAAATTCAATACTGCGGACGAGAAAAGCAACATCATTTCCATTCATGTGCTCGTCATTTCTGTGGTGACAAGTAAGTCATGTCAACATCTTTTTTTTCTCTCTCTCGATCATGCAAGGGAGGTATTGTTATAGGAATAAAAGATTTTGTTTGATTATTTTCACGTCACTTGGAATGCTGTTATATGCTTGTTCATGTTTTCACCTTATTTCCAGTATGTTCCACTATTTTCATGTTCTTCTCCGAAGTTCAGAAGTACAATGGGCACAGTCAAGGTTCATTATTTGATATTCTTTCACTCCTATCGGTGTTGGGAAAATGGTGAAAAAACAAGGGGGAAAAAAACCCCCAAACACTTCGTATCATGATTATTCACCGCCATAGCTGATCAACATACACGAACTAAAAGAAACAAAACACAGAGAATGACAGTTGTTTTGGGTATTAGACCTCTGGGTAGTTCGGGCAAAGTTGCAGATTTTTTTTTTTCTCTTTAATCACTCAAATGAGTTTTCTTCGAAGAAAACAAAGATAGAAATACACAGAGCGAATGCTAACTTTAT
>JAAQRG010178102.1:0-11801 GCA_011634625.1 Babylonia areolata
AAGAGGGAGATCATTCCAAGCGCACAGAGACAGATAGAGGGAGATCATTCCTATTGCACAGAGACAGATAGAGGGAGATCATTCCTATTGCACAGAGACAGAAAGAGGGAGATCATTCCTATTGCACAGAGACAGATAGAGAGAGATCATTCCTATTGCACAGAGACAGATAGAGGGAGATAATTCCTATTGCACAGAGACAGAAAGAGGGAGATCATTCATATTGCACAGAGACAGATAGAGGGAGATCATTCATATTGCACAGAGACAGATAGAGAGAGATCATTCCAATTACACAGAGACAGAAAGAGGGAGATCATTCATATTGCACAGAGACAGATAGAGGGAGATCATTCATATTGCACAGAGACAGAAAGAGGGAGATCATTCCAAGCGCACAGAGACAGATAGAGGGAGATCATTCATATTGCACAGAGACAGATAGAGGGAGATCATTCCTATTGCACAGAGACAGGAAGAGGGAGATCATTCATATTGCACAGAGACAGATAGAGGGAGATCATTCATATTGCACAGAGACAGAAAGAGGGAGATCATTCCAAGCGCACAGAGACAGATAGAGGGAGATCATTCATATTGCACAGAGACAGATAGAGGGAGATCATTCCTATTGCACAGAGACAGGAAGAGGGAGATCATTCATATTGCACAGAGACAGATAGAGGGAGATCATTCATATTGCACAGAGACAGAAAGAGGGAGATCATTCCAAGCGCACAGAGACAGATAGAGGGAGATCATTCATATTGCACAGAGACAGATAGAGGGAGATCATTCCTATTGCACAGAGACAGGAAGAGGGAGATCATTCATATTGCACAGAGACAGATAGAGGGAGATCATTCATATTGCACAGAGACAGAAAGAGGGAGATCATTCCAAGCGCACAGAGACAGAAAGAGGGAGATCATTCCAAGCGCACAGAGACAGATAGAGTTCATTCCTATTGCACAGAGACAGAAAGAGCGGCGGCCTATTGTGGTGTGTTTGAATCTGCGAACGCAGAAAGAGAGTGGATCTGAAGGTGATATCAGAGAGCGAGATGGGGTGTACAGATGATGGCAGTCACATCGAAAGGATGGGGAAGATTTATATATGACAGACAGTGCAAATCTTGTACCTTGTTTTGTGAGACATGGAACTAACTGAGAGACTGCAAGAGAGGAGAATTATGCTCACACCTTTTCTTTATGAGGACAAGTCGGGCGGCACAGTTTTGATCGCACTGAAGGGACTGAAATGCTGAAGCAGGCAAACCAGACGATTGTGATTTACAGAAGTGATAAGAGAAGTGGCGAGTGCAGATAATGATCGGTGAACAGATAGTTCTGAATAGAACTGATGCGCCGTACTTGACAGTTGCACGATTGAAAGAGCTGACTGATAAATGTCTGTATGGACAGTGTGTTGTCAATGACAACACCCCGTTTCTTGACGGAGCTGGGAAAGGGGATGTCATAAAAAATGTCAAGTTTGACTGAGTCAGTAGTGACAGAAGACATGTTTTGTTTGCTTCCTGTGAGCATTGCTTGGTCTTCATGTCTGCGTATTGACGAATGCCCAGTGCTGGCCCCTGTTTGGATGCCAAACGGATATGGTTACAAATAGTATTCTCGCCTTGTCGAAATTCTGCGCTAAAAGATTTTTTTCCAGCTCTCTCTTTGTGAGGTGCTTGCTGTGCAGACACCAAAATTATGTTGTAAACAAAGGGATGAGCTGCTGTGGTCGTTATGTGTTACTAGATACAATATACAAGAATACTTCATTATCTCCAAGAGATAAATTGTCCGGGATGAATTGTCAAGTTTGCTGATAAGTAAGCGACCTTTTGAAAAGGCATAGTCATTTCATATGCAGACCACTACAACGTTTATGCGTCCGCGTTTCAGTAAACATGCAGATTCATTATTAAGTATGTTTGCGGCTCGAAAAGTATAATATCATCCTAAGCCCAGTGATCAATATTGTGTAAATATCGAAACTGAAAATAAATAGATTAATAGAATTTTTCTTTTTTAAATAGATAAAAGAAAAATAAAGATATGATGAATTATGATGTGTACCTCACTTATAAGATACTCAGTGAAATAATCACTTATATCTAATACATGTATTTAGAAAACAAACATACATCTCGGACATGGAAAAGATTGATTAAATAATTTTGGTACAGTTAAGACACACTTTTATATACACGTACATTGATGATTATGATAATAATGTGAATTTATATAGCCCCTAGTCTCTAGATAGGGTTCTAAGCGCTTTCCAAAAACGGTTACACACACACACACACACACACACACACACACACACACACACACACACAAATGTACATAATGATAACAATGGGGTGTGACGGTGATTTCTACATGAGTTAATGAAGTGAGCTTTCAAGGAAGACTCGACTGGGGTGACAGAGTTCAGACCTGACTGGGGTGACAGAGTTCAGACCTGACTGGGGTGACAGAGTTCAGACCTGACTGGGGTGACAGAGTTCAGACCTGACTGGGGTGACAGAGTTCAGACCTGACTGAGGTGACAGAGTTCAGACCTGACTGGGGTGACAGAGTTCCTGATCTGCACTGGGAGCTGGGCCGTGAACAGAGAAAGAACGCTGTCAGAAGGACTTTGTGCTGGCGGTGGGGATGCGAAGCAGACGAGTATCGGAAGAACGGAGCTTACTGGATGGGATGTATATGTAGATGACATCTGCAAGATAGCTGAAGGTAGTGCCAGTAATAGATGAGAAACTGATAGATACAAGTTTGTAGTTGATTCTGTATTGGTCAGGTAGTCAGTGAAGACTGTTTGAGAGGTGTAACATGTTCCCATCTTGGTGGCTTGCAGACCAAGCGGGCGACACAGTTCTGGACTTTTTGGAGATTTTCAAGAAGGTACTATGGTGAACCAGCCTGGAGACTGTTACAATAATCATGCCTAGACAAGACCCATGAACAGACCATGGTTCTTCTACCCTCAGTGGAAAGTAAATGTTGAATGGAACTGATTTTTTTCTGATTTCCCAACAGGCTGCTTTGCAGATATTGGATGAGCGCTGCTTCAAGGAAACAGTAGGATCAAATGTTTTATTTTGTTTTTGCTACCCCATCATCTGCACTGTTTCAGTGGCATTACTCCCACGCCGCTCCTTTCAAGTCTTGTGTGTAATGTGCGAACATATTGATTTATATCCTATTTTAAACAAATGTAACCGAATCACATTTCATGTCATAATCCTTTCCTGCGACACCCAGTTTGTCTTGCCCTGGCATCCATATTTGATTGTATCTGCTTTCCACGGCAACTTTGGATCCTTGAGAGACAGACACAGAGACGAAACGAAAGAAGTGTGAGGGAGGAAGGGAGGGAGGATGCGACAGGTCGGTTTTTTGTTGAAAAGCCATGCTTTTGTCTGTGATTACTTCCGTAATGGATTGAATTTTTCCGACTCGCAACCGGCAATGATTTTTTTTTTTTTTTTTTTTTTAATGATCACCCCTGACAAAGAGCATCCCGTTGGTGTTTACAGCAACAACACAGTACAGGAGAACGTCACTCCGCTACATCCCATCACTGTCCCTTCCCAAAACGTCCAATTCTGTCTTCTGCCTCGAACCACGCTTCAAGACGGTCGCGGGAATCTGTCAGATATAACCCCCTCCCCCTCCCCTCTCCGCCCCCTCACCCTTCGCAGACTGCTGGCTCGGAAGATGAGGATGAGCCGTGTTTGGACAGCTCCCTCCATGTTCCAAATTAAACAAACACACGCTCATTACAAAAATCGCGCCTTTTAATTGCAGAAGACGACTTAATTGGGGAGCGAGCGCCTGCCGCCCCCTGTGGGCAGGGGACAATGAAGTGTCATTAAGAGTTGAGATCACATGGAAGCCAAGAGACTGGGGGGCGTGAAGCCACACACTCCGCTTTGCTGAACCAACTTTGCGCGAGGGTTTACACCCCGTTGATACGTCATTGGTGGGGGAGGTACCCGAGCATCGCCCTTTTTCTTCCTCTGGGATACCAGAATGGCATCAGATCGGTTTGGAGGCTATTTTGTTTGTGGAAAGAAGTTTGGCTTAACCTGTGGGCTGTTAATCGGAGAGACAATGAAAGAAAGAATGGAACACACTCTGTCTGCACGTCCAGTTCGGCATGAATGTGTTTGCGTCATTTATTTCATGGCCACTAAACATTGATCTGCGCGGTCGGCTGGGCATTAAGCCTACCTGACGGCAAGTAATAAGAACAGTAGCGAGAAAAAATGGGAAATTGAACTTAAGTGTTTTTGCAGGCAGACAGGTAAGAAGACGGCGCGTGCGCGCGCGCGCACACACACACACACACACACACACACACACACACACACACACAACACACACACACATATATATATATATATATATATATATATATATATACTCTCGTGTATATATATATATATATATATATGAACAACATATGTGCGTTTTGGGGTTTTGGGGGTTTGTTTGTTGTTGTGTTTTTTTGTTTTTTGTTGTTGTTTTTAACCAAAGACCAAACTCAAGCCTGACAGATGTCCGTGGCAATTATCGCACTGAACAAAGCCCGGATCTGATCAGATCTGCACAAGTATCTCTCAGCTTCAGGCACGAAACTTCTCTCCGGACAATGTGATACGGTGCTACTAGGTGCTACTCGTTGCTTCAAATCCACGGATAGATTTCGGTTGGTACCAGAGAGAGACAGAGAGAGAGAGAGAGACGGACAGACCGAGAGAATCGGAATGGTTTATCCACATTTAGGCCTCAGCACCAAGTGAAAGGGTTCACATGAACAGGATGAAACTCAGTGAAACAACATAACAAACAAACATAAACATATGTTATTGAGCATCAATTAAATTCATTTCACCAAGTAGCGATTTCATTCAATCTTAATGCCTTATACAAAATCAAGAAGAAAAAAAAAAAAAGACTTAAAGCAGACTTAATCTAAACTGAGCCGGATGTTTCTAGTATTTAGCTTTTATAAATATTTCACGTATATTTCTTCGTGCTAGAAAATTAAAAAAAACCAGAATATGCCTCATTTTATTAGGTTTCATGACACAAATGACAGATTATATCACTACTCTAAAAGTTTTATATCTACAGTGATGCATTGTCAATTCTGACATCCCTAAACTAATCTCCATGTTACACATTTCAAATGCCTATCTACATCTAGCAGCAGATAAGATTTATATCCGGGACACTACAGAAATATATATAGATACATATATGTATATGTATAAAATTAAAAAAAATATATAGAGAGAGAGAGAGAGAGATAAAACAAATCTGTTACTAATATGAATATGTGTGAGTGAGTGTGTGTGTGTGCGTGTATGAGAGAGAGAGAGAGACAGACAGACACAGAGAGAGACAGAGAGAGCATCCAAGAATATCCAAGAGCAAGTTACTGGATGCGTTGGAGTCACAGCTAAACAAATGGACGACCTGCACCAGGGTGTGAAACGCTGCCACTTCACAGTTCCCGATGCATCAACACCAAAGTAATCCATGTCATCCGATGGTCTGTGCCCATGAACAGATATACCATCAAACTTAACTCCACACACATACAATCACCATGGTGATGTGGTTAGTATCACGGACTGACGACTGGGCTGAAGTTGGTTCCATTCCCATCAGAGGCAAATTATTGTGGGTGCTTTGGGGCTGTTGTCAAAGTATTCCCAGTTACAAAAAGGAGACTGAGCTCCTGCACTTCACGTCACCGACTTCACATATCTGAGAAGTGTCAACTTTTTGTCTTGTTTTTGCAGAACTGTTAACGATATCAAACAAAGGTTTGTTTCATGTGCTTTGAAATAATGTTTGTAATGTAATGTCGAAGAGATAATGATATTCGAAATCTGTAACTCTTCTTATATACATCATTTAGGTTTCGAAACATTGTAAAGTGTCAGCTTAATAATTTCATCTTGAAAATGGGTTATATTTACATTAAGATATATTTTGTCTTGGCTATAACATGGCTTATCTGTTTCCTTTCATGCAGGGCGATGGTCAACTGAATGAATCCTTTCCCCCACCCCCTAACCTCTGATTTCTCTCACACCCCTCTCTCTCCCCTCTCTCTCTCTCTCTCTCTTTATTATGTGTTTGTATTGATATGATGTGTGTCGATGTTACATGCGTCAATATTTATTATATGATTTATCTGTACTTTGTTTTCTGTGTACTGTCCAAACCTTGGAGACGAACGACTGAAAAAAGGCACATTACCCCCGTGTCACATGTACTTTAAGTTAATGACAATGTGCCAAAGTGTCGCAAATCTCTTATTAGTTTATGTTGTTTCAATTCTTTTTTTTTCCCCCTTTCTATTCCAGTTTATGTATGTTGCACCATTTTGTTCTGATTAGTACTTACTATGTCACCAGTGCTTTTCAGCTAATAACGTTAAACATTTCAGTGTTCAGTGTTCTCTCTCTCTCTCTCACCCTCTGTCTCTCTCTCTCTCTTCACTTCAATTCCCCGGGTGTGTCTGTCAATCTTTCTCTCTTCCTGTGTTTGCTTTTTGTTATCTTTTTCATTCGTTCTTTTATTCTTTTTTTTATTTTTACATTCTTTCTTTTCATTCTTTCATTCATTTGTTCATTCATTAATGATGCTGGTTCTTTGTTTCTTCATTCATTCATTCATGATTTCTTTGTTTTCTTTGTTTCTTTGTATAGATATTTAGATAGCGATAGCTAGACAGAGTGTAGAAAAGATGGATAGAGTGGAGAAAGACCGACAGACAGACAGACAGACAGGAAAGAGAAGACCTGAAAGACGAGGCAGCAGACAGTGCAGGCAGAAGGGTGACAGGCTGGTGGTGACCATGGAGTAGAGGTCGTTCTCAAAGATGGGGAGATAATGATGGGGGGCAGATAATGAGTCTGTCATAACTCCACCGCCGCCCTGTGCCTCAAGCCCCGTGGTCCTGCCCACCCAGCACAGTGCCAGCCCCGCGTCCTTCTGGTCTTCTGCCCCCCGCTGGCACGTGGGTGGCGGTGTTGTGCACTGGAACACACCCACCATTTTTCACCTCTCGTGTTGTGGACAGATCGCACAACGTGACGTTGTGTTCTGTACTGAAATAAGAAGGAGGAGGGTGGACGAGGAAGGAAGGAAAGGAGGAATGAACCAATGGGAGGAAGGAATGAAAAGCAAGGAAGGAGAGGGGAGAAGAAAAGGACGAGGAGGATGGGAGGAGGGAGGAAGGAGAAGGATGTAAGGAGGGATGAGAAGGAAAGAGGAAGAAGGAAGAAAGAAGAGAGAGAGGAAGGAGGAAGAGAAGAAGGAAGGAGGAGGAAGGAGAAGGAGGAAGAGAGATAGGAAGGAAGGAAGAGGAAGGAGGAAGAGAGAGGAGAAGGAAGGAAGGAGGAAGAGGGAAGCAGGAGTGGGAGGGAGGAAGGATTGGAGGAAGAGTGGGGAAGGAGGAGAAAGGGAGAGGGAGAAAAGAAGAAGGAGGGGGAGGAAGAGGGAGGAAGAAAGGAGGAAGAGGGAGGAAGGAAGAAGAAAAAGGAAGAGGAAAGAATGGGGAAGAAGGAAGATAGAAAGAAGAAGGGGGGAGGAGAATGAAGAGGAAGGAAGGAGACCCACGCTCACACCTTACGTCTACAATGAAATGTATTTATATGTAAGTACGCATGCATTTACGTACGACACACCACACGCAAATAAGCGTGTACATAAACACACACACACGTACGCGCGCTCGCGCGCGCACACACACACACACACACAACTAGTAAAAGTTTAAGAAGGACGTTTACCAGCTGGCGAAAGGCAGAAAAGAAGGTGTGTTGTGAGAGAATTCTTATATCTGTAACGGGGAATCCCCGTGAGGGACTGAGAATGTCAGTCTGTTTCACACGACTGGGCAGAGAAAGGAGAAAGAGCACTGGTCTTTTGGATTTTTTGTTTCTTCAAGGAAGTGTCAACACTTTGGAATCAGCAGCCAAAAAGATCGAAAGTCAGTGACAAAGGCATGTGGGTGCAGTCTGGTTTATGACATTAAACACATGGTGGCTGGTTTGAAATATATTCTGTGAGGAGTTAATGTGGGTTTGTCTGGATGTTTTGAACAGGATATTAGCCTGTTTGTGGAAATTTGAAGGAGTTTGTGAGGGATATCAACCAGGAGACATTTGGCGAAAAGTTTAGGTGGCCCGACAGTGAGAAAATGACGAATTGTACTGATTCTTTTCAGGTTGTTTTTATTTTACCAACACGATCACAAAAAGCTTGTTGTCAAACATGACACCAGTTACGGAAGGATTCTGAAAAACAAAATCTCTTTTACCAATGGTAAATTTGAAATATTATCCGTGTTTGTCACATTCGACCGTGCTTCAGTCGTGTCATTTAGTTGTAATTTATTTCCAGACAACCTCGAAGCTGCATGCACCCAAAAGCTCTGCGTCACATTTATTGGTGATATTTGAAGTCTTTAGAACAGACAGGGTTAGGACAAAGCATCAAAATCTGACAGACAGACAGACAGAGAGAGGATGGGCTGGAGTGAGAGGTAGAGGGGGGGCGAGTATAGAGGGAGATGGGGGAAAGGAACAGAGAGAGAGAGAGAGAGATGAGGGACGAAAGAAAGGTTGGAAGAGGCATAAATCAGTAACAGGGGTGTCATTTCAACAGAAAAGTCAAAGCACGGTATACAGTTTCATTTATCTGGGAATTTCTCCTCACCCCCTTGCTAACATAGTCATCATTGTGATGTGTTGCTACAGTTAGGCCATCCTTCTCCTGAAATTGGGAAGTGGGTGAATTCAAAGAATAACCAAGAAAGGGCTTCAGTACAGAATGTTTCAAACTTAACCCGACAAGCCTTTCAGTGATTTTATCGTTTGGTCTGAAAACAATGACATGACAAACAGTGTGACTCCCTCTCTCTCTCTCTCTCTCTCTCTCTCTCTCTCTCTGGTATCAACCGAAATCTACCCGTGGATTTGAAGTAACGGGGCTATTCTCCTAGTAACACCGTTTCACATTGTCAGAAGAGAAGTTTCGTGCCTGAAGCTGAGAGATACGTGTGCAGATCTGATCAGATCCGGGCTTTGTTCAGTGCGATAATTGCCACGACGGACATCTGTCAGGCTTGAGTTTGGTCTTTAATTTCAAACAAAAGGTATAACTGAAAAAAAAGAGAAAAAAGAAGTGATTCAGAATGGAATGACTAGAAAAAAAATCATTTTGATAGGTTAACATGCACGTTAACATAAATGAATGCAGATATAAAAACAAAAGAAATATAATGGTGACGATGGATGCCGATGACACGGTCTCCTCGAGAAAGCTGCCCACATTTCACACTGAAAAATCTGTTGTGACAACAACACAACACAATGACGAGGATCAATCTTTATTAAAAAAAATATCTATATTTAAAAAAATATATATATATATATATATATATATATACATAGAAAAACAACAAACAACAACAACAGAACAATACTCTGAATGTTGACCCTTCAACAACAGACCAATATAGTCGATAATAAGTATTCATAAACACATTGATTCGATGTTGTATTTCAATACTGGTTCAAAGTTTAGTCCGTACAAAGCATAATATATTCCCCATTTCTGCAAAAGTTTTTATCTAGAATTCCATATTTATTCTATACACATACTTGTCCACTTCATATGCTTGTTTCATATCTGTTATGAACATTTACAGTATTTGATTCACTTGGTAAATTCTATATTTATATATATACATAGAACTTGCCTATCAATTGAATATGCGAAAAGCAGCCATCAGTTTGTTGTTGCTGATGCCGTTGTTGTTGTGGTGGTGGTGGTGGTTGGTTGTTATATCCAGAAAGCAAGAAAGCATGCTTGAGAGCGATGCGTCTGAAACATTTTCGTTTAAGCATAGTTGAGAGCGAAACTATCACATATGAAACATTTTCGTTTAAGCATAGTTGAGAGCGAAACTATCACAGATGAAACATTTTCGTTTAAGCATAGTTGAGAGCGAAACTATCACAGATGAAACATTTTCGTTTAAGCATAGTTGAGAGCGAATCTATCACAAATGAAACATTTTCGTTTAAGCATAGTTGAGAGCGAATCTATCACAAATGAAACATTTTCGTTTAAGCATAGTTGAGAGCGAATCCATCACAAATGAAACATTTTCGTTTAAGCATAGTTGAGAGCGAATCTATCACAAATGAAACATTTTCGTTTAAGCATAGTTGAGAGCGAATCTATCACAAATGAAACATTTTCGTTTAAGCATAGTTGAGAGCGAATCCATCACAAATGAAACATTTTCGTTTAAGCATAGTTGAGAGCGAATCTATCACAAATGAAACATTTTCGTTTAAGCATAGTTGAGAGCGAATCTATCACAAATGAAACATTTTCGTTTAAGCATAGTTGAGAGCGAATCCATCACAAATGAAACATTTTCGTTTAAGCATAGTTGAGAGCGAATCTATCACAAATGAAACATTTTCGTTTAAGCATAGTTGAGAGCGAATCTATCACAAATGAAACATTTTCGTTTAAGCATAGTTGAGAGCGAATCCATCACAAATGAAACATTTTCGTTTAAGCATAGTTGAGAGCGAATCTATCACAAATGAAACATTTTCGTTTAAGCATAGTTGAGAGCGAATCTATCACAAATGAAACATTTTCTTTTCAGCATAGTTGAGAGCGAATCTATCACAAATGAAACATTTTCGTTTAAGCATAGTTGAGAGCGAATCTATCACAAATGAAACATTTTCTTTTAAGCATAGTTGAGAGCGAATCTATCACAAATGAAACATTTTCGTTTAAGTAGGCTGATCTTACAAACTCTCCAAAACGTGTGTACGTGATTACACTCTGATCAAAGATAATGTAGGATTGTGTCGTTTTCATCTTTACAAATATAACCTTGTTATTTGAGAGCACTCCAAAAGTCACTGAAATAAAGTTGTCTCAGGAACACGATAATCAATTTTAGTTTGAAATAATTTCAATTCTACCTCTTGGATCGTTTTTGTTTAAAAGGAAATGTGTCCTTCAATTTTAACAAATCAACATTTTTACAAGCATTTAGTAATGTCGGCTTTCCAATTGATATGTAATACGAATGTGTTTCTCTTGGAGTACTTTTTAGATTATAATTTTCTCAATTCTGAATAATGCAATGCACTTTTTTTTCTAAAACAAAAAAAGCTTTTTATGGATTTTATTTAAGGAACATGAATACTAATTGTATCGTACCCATCATGTGTATGAACTTCATCATAAAAGTCTGATTAACTTCGAAGAATAACTTCCACTTCAGCAAAACCTTGAATATAGACAGGCTGTTTTAATGCACAAAAAAGTAATTGGCAACGCATCTCCTTCAGTTATCAATAATTTCCCAATAAACGAGAAAAGATTTTTACATGAGCTAACAATGCTCTTTGCCAGCTTCAACTTTTGAGGTCAAGACTTATAGGCTGGGGTATTTACATCCATTTTTATCCTTCTGTTTTAAAGACATAACTAACCACGGCACTTTAAAAAGGCGTCTATTTACAAAGAAGACTTAACCCTAACCCTAACATAACCCTAATAAATTTTTTAAATCATTATAATTTTCAATCTTTTTAAAGCAAAAAAGGGTAATATTACATGATTTCGTTCACCACATGACAGGCAAGATTAATTAATGCGAGGTGTACAATATCTACACATCTACATGTACATCTATTCATAAACACACATGCACACACA
>JAAQRG010178105.1:0-11811 GCA_011634625.1 Babylonia areolata
GAGAGAGAGAGAGATAGGGAAAGATACCTAGCGAAAGAGAGAGAGAGAGAGAGAGAGAGAGAGATACATAGCGAGAGAGATAGATAGATAGGGAAAGATACATAGCGAGAGAGAGAGAGGGGGAAGATACATAGCGAGAGAGAGAGAGAGAGTTGCCCGTTGGGATGCCGGGGGTCTTTCAGTATAAACAGCATCCCCGCCTTCTGGAAATTCCGTACTAGAAATTTCCTCTTTTCTATCACTCTCTTTGTTTCTGCCTTTTTTTCTTTTCTTCTTTACTGTTGTCTCCTTTTTTTCCCTGAGGAATGGCTGGCGTCTTCAGCATGCCCTAGTCTTATTTGCATTAAGGAGCTAAATGGTTGGGATACTGTGTCATGAACTGTGTTTTGAGGGTTTGTCTTAGTGGGTTTTATTTTATTTTATTTTATTATTATTTATTTTTTTTGTAGATGCCAGTTTCGTGTTGGCGTGGTTGAGCATTTGTATGGTTTGACAGTCCTCATATAGCCCTGTGTGGTTGGCTGGACTGTTAGCAAAGAGAACAAGAACAGGAGATAAATAGATGGATAGATAGATAGATAGATAGATAGATAGATAGATAGATAGATAGATAGATAGATAGAGACATACAGACAGACAGACAGAGACAGAAAACACAGATACAGAGAGAGAGAGATGCACAGAGGGAGAGGCACAGCACACACAGAGACTGATCAAAGACAAAAGACAGACATAGATTAGGAGACTGAGGATAAAACAGAAAACAACAAGAAAAGCAAAACGCATTGTCCTCTTCTACTCTACTCTCATGCCCACACACACCACAAGCACTAACATTTCTTCCGTTAATGAACTTTCTTTCTTTTTTTTCTTTTTTACATCTCCCGTCGTTGTTCATTACGTCCTGATGATCACGCGACCTCAACCTCCCCCAAGCCAAACGAACTGCTCGGTTTGCAAAGGAGAGCAGAGAAAATTCAACTCTCTGGACAGACGAAACATGGGGGAAAAAAATGTTGTTTGTTGTTGTTGTTCTTCTTCTTCTTTTTTCTCAAACTTTTAGGGGATTTGATTTTCCATCTTCCTAATTAACGGTGGCATGGCGATTGCTTCTTGGTTCAGGACATAATCATTGTTGTCATGACTCATTAGTTGTGACATCGTCAGTCAGTCATTGTAAATGAAGCTTGTGGAAAATGAGGAAGCCTGTGTGTGTGTTTGTGTGTGTGTGTGTGTGTGTGTGTGTGTGTGTGTGTGTGTGTGTGTGTGTGTGTGTATGTGCGTGTGTGTGCGGGAAGGGGAGAGGGTGTTGTACACGCACGAATTTGTATGTGTGTGTGTGTGGGTGTCTTCCATCAAATTATTCATTTTCAATAATAAGTTATTAAGTGTTCGGGGTTTTGTGTTGTGGGATTTGTGTGTGTGTGTGTGTGTGTGTGTGTGTGTGTGTGTGTGTGTGTGTGTGTGTGTGTGTGTGTGTGTGTGTGTGTGTGTGTGTGTGTGTGTGTTATAATATCATACCCAACGCCGACTGTCCTTAAACCATCTTGGCCGAGAGAATTGGGATGTAACTTGGGCAAGACACTCTCCACTATCATCAAATTTTAACCCAGATAGTCGGGACAGCAGTTGCCTCTTCTACTGTTCTGATGGCCATAGTCGGACACGAACAACACGACTTAATAAATTAATATAAATTGTATATATATATATACAGTATTATACTTTTTATCTGTTTTTTTTCTTCTGTGGCGTGATTGAGAGGTGACCATTGCACACATGATTTGTTTTGTGGGGCTTCTCCCCTCCCCTATTCTCTTTTATTTTATCTTTATTATAAAAAAAATAACCCTATCATCTGGCGCGACAGTTGCCCCAGTGTATCTTGCGGCATGAGATCTAGGAATGTTCAGTGACTGCATACATTTGTCTGGGTCTATTGTTGCCCAGGTGTATTGCTGTTTGTATACTAATCGAGTGTAACAAGTGATTATTTCTGTCTGGGTTTATTTATGATTTCTCTAGTGTGAGTTGCGGTGTTAAACATTTTTCTCCCCCTGTTTATTTTCTTATCAACATAGCAAGAGGTATTACCTACTGCCAGTTTGCACACAAGATCTACTGTTCCTTGCATCATATGTTTCCGCATATTGGTAAACTATGAGGGGGAGAGAGAGAGAGAGAGAGAGAGTGTGTGTGTGTGTGTGTGTGGGTGTGTGTGTGTGTGTGTGTGTGTGTGTGTGTGTGTGCGTGCTGTGTGAGTGTCTGTGTTTGTGTGTGCCTAAGACCATCAGACTGAATTTTTTATCTTCCGTACATAATATTTTTATTTTGGCGTGTGAAGTTCTTGTCAAAATTCTGGTCCAACCTTGCTCCTGTAATGTGTGAATTTGTATTTAGATTATATAAAAAAAAATCTTGTGACAACACAGGTAGGGAGAGAGTATGGGTCAGAGTGGAGGGACGGGGCAGGGAGAGCCGGGGAGGGGGGTGGGGGTGGAACAGAAAGACAGACAGACAGCAAGACAGACATACAGCAGGACAGACATACATCCAACCAGCCAGCCAGCCAGATAAACAGACAGACAGAAAAAAGGAGCACACTTTGCAAGACCTTCTAGCGGGGTGGTTTGTTTCCACTGCACTGCACATGAACTCATGGATTGATTATGACTTTCACAGGACCTGGTGACCAAAAACAAGGCCAGAGGAGAAAGCTACTTCACCGGTAAGATGTTCCAAGAGGTCACCCGCTTTGTGATCGAGCATATTCAACAACGCATGGAAAGTCACAAGGAGCGTCGTGAAGAGGCCGACGTACACGTTCGAGAAGCCATCATCAACAATGGTATCGACCCGTCCTTCTACACCAAGGCGGGTGCTGTGGTGGGTGCCACAGTGGGTGGCGCGGTGGGTGGCGCGGCGGGTGGCGTGGTGGGTGGTCTGCTGTGTTCCTTCGCGGGTCCCGTGGGTGCTGCGGTATGTGCAGAGGCAGGTGTCCAGCTGGGTGCCGGGATGAGTGTCACGGTGGGTGCTTCAGTGGGTGCTGTGGCAGGTGCAGTGAAGGGTGCACACGGTTCCAAATGTGTTGTCATGTAAAGGAAATCCTGCCTTCTGTAATTGATATGATAGTCTGTCGTGTCCGACTATGACCATCAGAACAGCAGAGGAGGCAACTGCTGCCTCGATCATCTGCGCTAAAGGTTTGGTTTCCCATTGCAATGGATAAACCATTGATGATACAGCTCTCGCTTTGCTATAGTTGTAAGGCTAATTACTCCCAAAACAGATTGCAGTTTATTGAAACCTTCAGAAAAATAACAACAAAAACTATCTTCCACCAACAAAACTTTATTTTTCTGTGTCGAATAAAAACTGATTAGTCATGGTCACTGTGACCTTTGTTTGTTCAAGCTGCAAGGTCAAGGACACTATGCGTTTTTGATTGTGCCAAAAGTAATTTTTGAAACAAATCTTCAGAAACCTTCCACGCGTGAATGTTGCAACTGTGTTTTAGTGATACCGGTGAAAGGTCAATGTTGAACAAGAAGGAAAATCTTTGTAGACTGTGAGTTTTGGCAGCGTTTTTAAACCAGTTTTGAAAAAAGGTTTTTGTATGTCTCTTATTCCAATGAAAAATAACCACAACAGTATCAGAGAAGGGGAATATCGTGAAGTAGGGAGGACTGCAGTGACACGTGCGTTTTCTTTTTCTTTCTGTTTTTTCAAACCTTTTTTAAATTTTATTCATTTTTTGCGTTTACATGCCATTTACATATCAAGAAAATATGCATTATGAATAGATCAACTATGTATTCAACATTTTATATATTAACGTTGTAGAACGCTAACCATATGGCCTTACTAGTTCTATATAATTAGAGGTTCGTGTGTATATAAATATGAAGGACATATTTAAATATAAAAAAAAGATAAATAAATAAAGGAAGAAGAGAGGAAGATAAATCTCAGAGAGAGAGAGAGAGAGAGAGGAAAAAAAAGAATCTTCATTTTTACTCCACAGTGCTCCGTATGAAATGGACCAATGCTATTGATATATGTGTACCAGAAACATATATATATATATACACACATGCATACATATACATATATACACACACACACACACACACACACACACACACACACACACACACACACACACACACACATATATATATATATATATACACATACACACACACACACACACACACACACACACACATATATATATATATATATATGTATATATATATATATATATACACTCATATACATCTGTCTCTATATTCGTACATTAAAAAATATATTTTGGTTTTATGAAAACAAAAATAAATAAACAATTTAGTATGCAAGCAGGTGTATTATGTTTTCACATAATTCAATGTGTTTTACATAGGTATCACAATTCAAGTCTTGTATTTCTTAAGATGTAAAGAAAGAAGGGAAAAAAAACAACTTTAGATGTCTTGCCTTTAAGATCAATTTGGTTTGATTTTTCAAACTACAAATTGCAAAACAAGATTGGTTAGGGTTCTGTATTGGGTGGTAATGTATCAATATTATTACATTCTATTAATGGCATGTAATATAACCATTTTGCTAAGAATTTAGCATTATTCATAAGTAAATGTGATACATATATTTTCTGTTTTATATCTTAATCTAAGTTGTGTTAAGAATACTTCAAATTGTGGAATTTGTTTCTTTAGTTTGCTTTTGTATAAGATTTTTTTTTTCAATTAGAACAATGAAATCAAGGATGTCATCAGAGACAACACTCTTTGAAGCTCCAAATAGAATGAAGTCTTCAGTAAATTTTACATTTTGTGCGTTTTCACATTTATTTTTAAACATGATTCTAGTGTTTTCCAAAAGTTATGTGTAATTTCACACTGCCAAAAAAGATGGCGGATAGATTCTGTATGCATATTGCATAAACTATATACGTGCAAAACGTGCGTTTTCTTTGTGTTTTGACCTATTTTTCCTTTTGTGTACACATTGCTTTTTTTCGTTTTTCGTTCCTCTTAGGTTGAAGACTGGATGTACAAAAGCTTGTACCTTGCTTATCAGTTATTATCGTTTATAAAGAATATATCTCTCTCCCTCTCTGTCATGATTAAACTAAAACATAAGCTGTTTATTTGTATATAATTTTTCCATATGAAGAATGTAAACCCTGGTTGTGATGTGTCGTTGCTATACATATATCTATCAGATATTGCAGTGTAAAATAATCAAAACAAAGTCAAATAAAGTTGTTCAATACAAAGTAATATATAGCATGAATTCAAGAAATGGATTTAACAGTAATAACAAAGTAGGGTATTAACTACAAAACTGTCAACTGAAACATCAGCAGAGGAAAACAAGAGCAGGGAATCAATTCTTCAGCCAGAGAAAAAATGTTCCACCTAGAACAGAGAGAAGAGATAAAGCAACGAGGGAGAGATATAAAGATATTTATCTGAAATCTTCGTGAGCAACCTGTTGGGAACATCACCAATATTTCTTCCTAACTGAACGCTGGTGTCATCTACATTACAAGGGAGTGCACTCGTACTGTATAGGCCCCATTATGGAGGAACACAGCTTGTTTGTTTTCAGTCTAGGTTGGACAGGTGCTTTGGAGGTAATCGATAAAAAAGGAAAAGGAAAAATAAAATAAAATCATGCAAAGCATTGAAAGGTATAAAAAAAACAACCCAAAAAAACAAAACCAACGGGGCTTAAAAGATGTATATAAAGCACTTTGTAGTGCAGAAGAAAAATCTGAGAGTTGACGAACGCTTACAGATGTTACCACTGAATGTGTTATCGAGTTGCATTGACTGATTAGGATTAGGTGTAATTTTTTGACTCACTTGTGTAAACAAAGTGAGTCTATGTTTTAACCCAGTGTTCGGTTGTCTCTGTGTGTGTGTGTGTGTGTCTGTGTGTCTGTGTGTCCGTGGTAAACTTTAACATTGACATTTTCTCTGCAACTACTTTGTCAGTTGACACCAAATTTGGCATAAAAATAGGAAAAACCCAGTTCTTTCCAGTCATCTTGTTTAAAACAATATTGCGCTTCTGGGATTGGCACCAAAAAAAATAAAGAATGAAGCCTCATTATATGCAAACTGCATTTACTGTTATATTTATATTTTATGTATTCTCTAAACTTGGCACTTTGATCTGATATTCTGACCCAACAGCAAGAGCAGTCATTATTATCATTTTTTGTTCAAACAGGAACTTCTTTTGCTAAGCATGGAATTTTTATTTATTTTGCAAACGCTTTGGTGCAGATAGTAAAAAGGGGAAATTACTCTGTAATGCTAGTGGAGTTAATTTGCTTTAAACTGATCTTTCTCATCTTAAACATTACATTTTGAAACAAGAGAGGCAAGGCCTTCAAGACACTTGTGATACACTTTAAAAAAAGAATCCAAGCTTTTTATGTATTGAGTATAATTTCAAAATGTAATGTTTAAGATGAGAAAGATCAGTTTAAAGCAAACTAAGTTCCCAGCAGAGTAATTTCCCTTGTTCTGCTATCTATATAAAAACGTTTGCAATAAATAAAACTTCCATGCTTAGCAAAAGAAGTTCCTGTTTGAACAAAAAATGATAATAATGACAGATCCTTTGTTGAGTCGAATATCAGATCAAAGTGCCAAGTTTAGAGAAAACAAAAAATATAAATATAACAGTAAATGCATTATACTCAATACATGAAAACTTGGATTTTTTTTTAAAGTGTATCACAAGTGAGCTTTGAAGACTTTGTCTTTCTTGTTTTATTTAATGTTATCCAAATGTGTTAACTTTTGTAATCGTTGGTTGTGTTGTCACATAGTGCTTGAAAAATAATGTCACTGTACCTTCACACACAATTTTGCTGAAAATCACATTAAAAAAGTTTTGTACGTTGTCTGATTCCTTCACATTTTCTCATTTAACAGAGAGCTTGCTGAGCAGCCGTCTGCACTCACCACACGCCGGAAGGATGTGCAGAGAGAGAGAGAGAGTTAAGTACATTAACACACTGGAGAGAAGTCCCATGCACACAGTAATACCAACACACCACTTTATCGTGAAACTAAACAAATGAAACAACACGCAACGGGTTATGTGAGCCAGTAAACGCCCGCCCCCAAACGTTAGGATAGAATTTATGCGAAGAAGGGATGGTCGCTTACAAGCCAGTTTTCAGTATCACGTGCACATGAATGTGAGCCAATTCCTTAAGTTTTCTCAGTTTTACGTAACCAGGCCAATTTTAATGAAGACGTCAGCGTATTCTATTCCTGAAGTCCAAGACCACCATCCCCGATGCTTGTGTGTTTTGTTTTTCTCTGAAATTCGTCTTGCTTTTCAATCCATACCCCGATACAAATTTATAATAATGATTTTTTTAAGGAGCGGAAACATACTGTCTGTTGGGTTAGGTGACAAAATCCACGAATGAATCGATTTTGACGAAATACGCGATTTCAAAATAGCCACCTTCTTTCTTTTGTCGTTTCTTTTGATATCTGTTCCCCACACAAGTGTGTCACACCTGCTATTTTTTTTTTATTGTGAGTAATTTCATATTTGCACGGTTACGTAAATTATTTGTGTAACCAAATAAAAAATTTGAATGGTTCCATTCCCAGCCTAGAAATTCCAAGTAATTAGCATTAGAATTTCTGGTGCCTCCTGGCCAGATTACACTCGTTTTCACAGAATTCAAATATAAGCCTGATTTATATCCCAAAGTGTCCGCTGTGTATGCAAGTCTGAAATTATTTGTAGCCTTCTAAAAGAAATTCAGGATCATCTGCAGTTTGAGAGTTTGAGAGTTTATGTTCCTTGTTCCAGATCATTTATCACTATACATTGTTCTTTTTTTATTTTCACCTGTGATTATTGCCAATGTCTCAATTCATAAGATAAAGGTGATAGTGAATCTCCCTGTCTAAATCCTCGCCAGTTACACAGTGAACCAGCTCAGCTTGTCCAAGTTGGACAGTAAGTACAAACATACAAATCGGACAGGCAAACAGAGTAATGGAAAGAGTAAGACACGGAGATTCAGGGACTGGGACTTACTGGGACTTTGTTCTAGGCATGGAACTGAGCTGACTGGTAAAGCAGACGACCGGCCAGGCAGAGACATTTCGATAAAGTGGAGGGGGTGGGTCGGGGTAAAAATCTCGGTCTTGAATACGGGATTCGAACCAGCAGACACTCGCCTTCTGAACGGGCGCATTACCACCAGGGCACCGCTTCGCCGCGTCCTTTTTAATCAAGTTTTGTTCCTCTTGTTCTGTTCACTTCACACGGCTGATATTACTGCACTCACAAGGAATTTGGAACTAAACTGCATGATCTTTTCTGAGTTACTATTGTGATTTCAGGATCCCTGGTGAAGGAGAAGACAAGACAAATTCTTTTTCATTCTTTTTATTGATATAAGCACGTGCGCTTTTTTTTTTCTCCATCCAGTTCCCATTTTAATAGAGTCTACGTTACACAACACTAAATAATAAAGGCATAAAGGGATAAAAAAAAAAACCAAAAAACTGAAGGAACTTCAGTGTTGCTGTTCATGCAGCAACGGCGAAAACACAGGCAATTTTTTTTTCTTTTTTTTCTTTTTTTGTGGAGAAAAAAAAGGGGGTGTGTGGGGGAAGGGGGAAGGGGGCGGAGGGGGGAGGGGGGGCGGAGGGGGGAACAGTGCCAAAGGGCAGTAATCGCGTATTCACTATTAGAAATTTCAGAGTTGCTTCCCTTGATCCACTGCATCAGTATTTCTGCGTTCGTGCGCGCGGTTGATGTTGTTTTCAGTGATAGATATTATTATTACACAAATTTTGCCCATTACAATAAGTCGTTCAATATCATGAATTCTTTCGGCATTTGTGTATGTGTGCGCATGCGTGTGCACGTGCAAACGCGCGTGTGTGTGTGCGTGCGGGCGCACTAGTGCGTGCGTGCGTGCGTTCCTGTATGTGCATGTGTGTGAGTATGCACGTGTGTGTGTATATATACATATATATATATATATATATATGTGTGTGTGTGTGTGTGTGTGCGTGCGTGCCGTGTGTGTGTGATGATGATGATGATTACCCATCAATCACACAAGCTGTAATTCTGGAGCCCGCCAGACCTCGAGACTTTTTCTTCTTCTTCCGCGTTCCCCAGGTCATCGTGCTGTCAGATGGGCCACCCGGTCTGCAGCGTGAAGTCTGCCGTCCTCTGCAGTGCAGCAGGTGGTCCCCAGAGCTTCTCGTGGAGATCCACCTCACAGAGCCAGGTTTTCTCTCCTCAGTGCTCCAAAAGTTGGGCAGAACTGTAGCCAGTACTCTGGTGTCTGCGAACCCGTTCCGCATGGGCATTCAACACCACGAGACGAGGAGCAGCTCCACGTGCTACTGTGTCCCAGCTGTCTGTCCCTTGATCCCTTGCTGTCTCGCTGTAGTTTTCGCTTCGCATTGCTGAGTTTTGTGCACGTCTGTAGACTTTGCGCGCGAGGGACACACGCACACATACACACACGCGCGCGCGCACACACACGCGCACCTACCCATCTACCTACTACCTACACACACAGCCGCAGTGTGTGAGTGTATGCATGCCTACACTGTGGGAGCAACAGGATATTGGAACGTATATACATATGTCACAACCCGTAAGGGGTTGCCCATGAACCCCCACCCCTTCCCTGACTAGCTAACGTCTCGACAACACAAACACAGAGACACAGAAGAGTTCAGCTCGTTGCTTTACTGTGGTGTTGCAAAAAATACATAAATGAATAAACGTCACAAAACAAGGCACTACAAACCAAAAAAATAACCTTTGTCTAACCACAGCGGAATTCTGCCATTTACAATCAACTGCAGCACCAGTGCTGCTCAACCTCGTTGCCAGAGTTCAAACTCGTGCTGACAGCCGAAAACAGACAATACTTGTAGCTTGATGGCTGAAGCTGGTCGGCCAGAGGGACAGTGGGAAGGTGGGAAAGGGGTAGATGGAAGGATGGAGTGGGATCGGGAGTGGGAACGGGAGTGAGGAAGTTTCCAGGCTTGTGTTCTGGGGACCCGTCGAAGGCAGCGGCACAGAAGGGAAGGAGACACCGGAAAACCTGTCACCAGGCACGTCACTGGCCCAGAGTGAAACAGACTAATACAGAAGAAGGGGTGACAAAGGGAAACGCCCCCACTACTTCACCGACGGCCGCCTACAGCACGCACGTTGGAACGGCGACCCGTCTCTCTGCAAAGCTTGGCCTTAACAGCCGAGAGAAATCTTTCTTTCCTAACCAGATGATTCCTGAACTCGCTCAGAGTTAAAAAAAACGTTCAGGAGAAGGGATATGCTCCACGTCCAAAAGCATGAAGGAGAGAGGGAGGTGAAGGAGAGGGATGGAAAGAGGGGGAGAAGGGAGAGAGAGGAGAAGAAGGGGGAGAGAGGAGGAGAAGGGAGAGAGAGAGGGGGGAAAGAAAGACAGAAAGGGGGAAAAGGGAAGGGAAAAAAATGCAGACAGGCATGCACGCAGATCGCCAACGAGCCGTGACAATATATATCTTTGTATATATGTGTGTGGGGTTGGGGGTGGGAGATATGGGCATATGTCTGTGTGCTTGTACAAGTAAGTGTTCATCTGTGTGTGTGTGTGTGTGTGTGTGTGTGTGAGTGTGTGTGTGTGTGTGTGTGTGTGTGTGTGTGTGTGTGTGCCGTGGAAGCTGCGATACGTAGACTAGAAATGAGTGTGTCGAGGAGGGGGTAGAGGAGGTGCAGGGTAATGTGTGTAGTGTGAATGTGTGTGTTGGAGCTCATGTACGTTTATATGTATTTAACTGTGCTTTCATATCTGTGAAACTGCATGTTTGGTGCATATCTGTTATGCATGTGTGGGTGTATATGTGAATGTGTGTCTTCATGTTTTACATCTATTTGCTTATTTATCATCATTGTTATCTTATTTATTATTATTATTATTATTATTATTATTATTATTATTACTACTACTACTACTACTACTGCTACCTTTATTATTATTATTATTATTATTATTATTACTACTACTACTACTACTACCTTTTTTTCTTTTTTTTAATTATTATTTATTTATTTATTTATTTGTGTAAGCTTAGCTATTCTTTATTCACCTTTTTTTTTACATTATAATTATTTATTTATTTGTGTAAGCTTATGTATTATTTATTCACCTTTTTTCCCCCTCAAGGCCTGACTAAGCGCGTTGGGTTACGCTGCTTGTCAGACATCTGCTTGGCAGATGTGGTGTAGCGTATATGGATTTGTCCGAACGCAGTGACGCCTCCTTGAGCTACTGAAACTGAAACTGAAACAGCCACACACACACACACACACACACACACACACACACACACTGCACACGAGTGCGCAATAGCCTACTACTAAAGCAATGGACTTTCAATGTGAGGGTCCCGGGTTCCAATCTCGGTGACGGCGTCTGGTGGGTGAAGTGTGGAGATTTTTGCCATCTCCAAGGTCAACGTTTGTGCAGACCTGCTAGTGCCTGAACCCCATCGTGTGTATACGCAAGCAGAAGTTCAAATACGCATGTTAAAGATCCTGTAATCCATGTCAGCGTTCGGTGGGTTATGTAAACAAGAACATACCCAGCATGCACACTCCTGAAAACGGGGTATGGCTGCCTACGTGGCGGAGTAAATAAACAGAAACAGTCACACACGATAAATGTTACATGTCTGTCCGAGTGCGTATGTGTGCATGCCTGAAATCCGATTGAATGACACAGGAAACGAATGATGAACGCTCAAT
>JAAQRG010178108.1:0-11804 GCA_011634625.1 Babylonia areolata
AACAAAAAACAACAACACTGTCCAGCTGCAAATATTTCGGCGTTTGCCTTCCTCAGTGCTTGTGAATGAAAGTGACGTATTATAGAAACACGTCATCACTACGACACACACACACACACACACACACACTTATTTACATATATAAAACTGAAAACCTTGTAAATGCCAGCTCGACTGTGCTGTACCAGCTACCAGTGGTACTAGCCAAGTCACGCAGACTGATAGGTATACGTGCTGTTACTAATCCAGTGTGTAGTCATGTGTATGGTCATAACCTGCCCGTTGTCCACAAAATAGACAAGAAGCTGTGTTCTAACGAGCACAGACTGTAGCGATTGATTCATTGAAAAAACAAACAAACAAAAAACAAAACAGCACATTATTGCCATGGCCTTAACTTGTCAGTTAGCCCCAGAAGGGAAGAACAAAATACCGAGCAAAGACACAGGAAGTGCAGTTTAAAAAAGCTTTGTTGGGCGGGGTTCTTCTTCGGACGATCTCACCGTTAAGGCCCAGGTTCCCGGTAAGGACTGTGGAAAGCCCACATTGTGTTGTCGTGGTCCTGTGTGTGCTTGGTGACTGACACATTCGTCAAGCTGTGTCACGTTGGCCCCCCAACTCAGTGGACTGATGGCCTAGACGTATCTGTGGGAACCCTGCGTAATAAAGGTTTGCTTACTGATTGTGGAGTGTTAGCCTAGACATAACGTGTCCGCATAGGAAGCGAGAGAATCTTAGCACACTGGTTCGAATCACACCGGCAGTCGCCAGTATTTTCTCCTCCTCCATAAGGCCTTGAGTGGTGGTCTGGGCGCTAGTAATTTGGATGAGATGATAAACCAAGGTCTCGTGTGCGGCATACATTTCGCGCACTTAAAAGAACCCACGGCAACAAAAGGGTCGTCCCTGGTAAAATTCTGCAGAAAAATTCACTTCGACTGGAAAACAAAAAAAATTGCAGGTAGGAAAAAAAAAAGGGGGTGGGGGTTGGGGGGATTAGGGGGAGGGGTGAGGGGGGTGGCGCTGTCAGGAGAGCGCGTCGCTACACTACAGCGCCACCCATTTTTGTGTATTTTTTTTCTCGCGTGCAGCTTTATTTTAGGGCTGTCCCTATTGTCTGGTTTGCCTGCGTCATCCATTCTGCCCCTTCAGCGCATACAAAACTCTGCTGCCCGATTCGTCCTTAGAAAGAAAAGATCTGAGCACATCACTCCTAATTTGCAACATCTCCATTGGCTCCCTGTCTCACACAGAATAAAGTGTAAGATCAGCACTCTATGTTAAAAAGTATTCACAAATCTGCCCCTTCCTATCTTTGTGGCTACCTTCACCTCTACACTCCATCTCGCTCTCTATGATCGGCTTCGGATCCACTCTGTTTACGCATACCCAGATTCAAACACTCCACTGTTGGACGCCGTTCTTTCTCTGTCTCTGGACCTTGCATTTGGAAAGAACTTCCTCTTTCGCTTTGTCAGGTCACCTCACTCAGCTCTTTCAAGTCTGGCCTTAAAACCAACCTCTTCACAAGATAGCCTCCCTCCCCTGCCTCTTCCTTGTCTTCAGTTTCTTCAGTTTTAGAGTTATGCATGCGTGTGAATGACTGGTGTGAAAGCGCTTAGATTTGTCTGTGCACAAGATTCAGCGCTATATAACTATTATTATTATTATTGTCAGACCAGCGGGTTTTCCCCCACGTGTCCAGTCTTTTGTCAACGAGCTCCCTGACTTCGTGCCTCTCGTTGCTCGGTCCCCACCCCCCACCCCCAGCCCCACTTCCCCATCTCTGCCCTCCCCCATCCCCCGATTTGTCTACACTATATCCTCGCGGTCAGGTCAATGCGTTTTCCCCAGCTGAGCGATGGCAGCGGTACAATGTGCCCTTTGGGGAATTACCCAGTAGGACGTTGAACTCGACTCTCCAGTGACAATGCACCTGACTGTATCGGTGGTGAGTGTTTCATGGTGTGTGTGTGTGTGTGTGTGTGTGTTGAACTGATCAAAGCCACCACAGACAGGAAAGCCAAAGCGTGACCATAAAGGGGGCACGAAGCGGAACAGCTTCATGCTCTGAATGCATGGCAAATGGGTTCGTTCGTTCTTTTGCTTCACGTCTATCCACATTTGTGATTTTAGACGAAAAACCATTATCTCCTCCGCCCCAGCCATGTCTTAAATCATTACTGCTTTCCCTGTTCCTCTCTCCTCAATTAGTATTAAAAAAAAAAAAAGAAAATGAAAAAAAAGAACATAAACGAAATAAAATAAACTAACTAGTCAACCAGTAGAATCACAACAAAGAGCCAGTTGGATTCCAAATTAAACTCTGAACTATTTCCAATACATGTTGATTATCATGTAAGATATTTCTAATGGAAGCAGATGGAACTGCAGATTTTGTAAAGGATAGGTAAATATGGTTTTAGCTGTTCACATTTATAGATGATATGCACGGGGGTAATTTCATTGCCGCAAATGCAGATCACATTTGAGGTATATTTTGTTTTTATGGCATCCAGTCGTCGTCTGTATATTAGACTGGTGGCAAATGGGTAAACAATTATAGAACCATGTATTAAAGTGAACATACTTGGGCTTGAAAGCATTTCTTTAACTATCCCTCTGGCGCAACACAGGGTACCGTCATATTGGGCTTGGCTCTTCAGGGGGAAAAAAAAGACAGAAAGTCAATCGTTACGTAACACCATCTGGTGGAAGCCATCTTCCAAGATTGCTCTGTTTAGAACAACTGTGGGAATCTACGGGCGTTCTGTGATGCAAGTTGAAGGCCCATCACATTCATCGTTTTCAGAAGCTGCGAAAGTCAAATTATTGTCTCTGTAACATACAAATATACGTGCTTTCTTCTGGTACGACGAAGTGGTTAACACGCTAGTTTCCACGTCGGCACTCAAAACCTTTGAACTGTTTGTGTTGTTGATGTTTCAGCAGCTTGTTTCAAGCCTCTCTTCAGTTAATTCGGGTTCAGAATTTTTTTATGGAACTAAACCAAACCCCATTCGAACACATTCCTTGCACAGTATTTGTTTTCTTTTCTTTTGGAATGTCATTGCACAGCATTTTTTTTTTCTCCAAAAAGTTCGCTTCAACCAGATCCGCTTCGCACGGCAGCCAAAAGTGAAAGCGAGTCTCCATGTTTGTGACTTCGCCTTGTACAAAATGACGGCATCCGTAACTACTCGATTTATCACTTCTTTTTTTTTTTTTTGTCCACAAGAGACACATTTATTTGCTTTAGAAGTTATTGGACAAGTCATCATTACGGCTAAAATCTGTTTGCATGAGCTATAATGCCAACTCACTTCGTGCCTCCTGTAAAAGAGCAGAAGCTATAATTACAAGTTAACTCTTTCCATACGAACGGCGAAAGAGACTGACGTGAACAGCGTTTCACCCCAATTACCAGCATCAAAATATTGCAAGCGGAAGGCTCTTATACTGAAGACGTGAATGTTGACAAAGAATACCACAGTTCTGACGACGGAAGCTAAAGGTTGGGTCATTGAGACACCCACTGGACATCCGAGGGGTCTGTGTAGAGGAGAAGAGAGGACTGGCCGTACTGAGTGAGTTAACCTGCTAACAGTCCACTCATCTCCCCGATGTTTTCTCCCTCCCTCTTCCCCCTGTTTTTAAACACTACGCCTTGTATGTTCTCTTGTGTCCACCTACACTGTGCCGCGTATTTGTGTGTGTGCTGTCCAGACCCAGCTGCCTTCCAGTGGAGAGGTGCAGGGCTTCCTGAAGATCGCCTTTCCTGACGAACTGCGAGACTCGATCGTGTGGAAGACACTGCCCGTCCGCCCCAACATGACCACCAGGGATGTCTGTACGTTGTTGCAATTATTATTATCATTATTATTATTTTGTTGTTGTTGGCGTCGTCGTTATTGTTGTTCTTATTATCATCATCATCATCATTATTGTTGTTAATATAATCGCTATCATTCTTATTATCAATACAATTCTGCTTCCTACTACTACTGTTACTACTACCTACTACTGCTACCACTGCTACTACTACTGCTGCTGCTGCTGCTACTACTACTACTACTGTTGTTACTGCTGCTGCCACTGCTACTACTACTGCTGCTGCTACTTCTACTACTAAAATATAATTTTCATACATGTTCGCCAATATGTCTAAAGCCCCGTTTAGAAATTAGGCGCTATATAAAATCACAGCAGCAGTAGTAGTAGCAGTTGCATCAGTGGCCAACTAAGCTGTAAGTTGTCAGAGTGCCCACCTACCCAAGCTTTACTTTAAGCTGTAAAACACACAATAAGTGTAAACAGACATAGTGTTGTGAGTTCTATCAGAAGCCACTGAAACAACGACGATGACGAAACGATGATGATGATGATGTTAACGATGATGATGGTTATTGTAAGTACGGACTGCTGCCAGATGCGATGATAGCCCACAAACGACAACGACGATGATGAAGATGATGATGTTAACGATGATGATAGTTATTGTAAGTATGGACTGCTGCCAGATGCGATGATTGCCCACAAACGATGATGACTACCATGATGATGATGATCTTTATGATGACTGCTGGCAGGTGCGATAATCGCCCACAAACGATGATGATGACGATGGTGATGGTGAAGATGATTTTTATGATGACTGCTGGACTGCTGGCAGGTGCGATGACTGCCCACAAACGATGATGATGATGATGATAATGATTTTTATGACGACTGCTGAACTGCTCACAAACGATGATCATGATGATGATTTTCATGATGATGATGATTTTCTGTGATGATGATGATGATGATTTTGATGATGATGATGATGATTTTGATGATGATGATGACAACGACGACTGGTGGACTGCTGACAGGTGCGATGATCGCCCACAAGTTCAAGTTCACCAACCCCCAGGACTACGGCCTGATCTTGCTGTGTGAGGGAGAAGGTCAGTACATCCTGTGCCGCTTCAAGGTGTCGGGTTGGTTTGGTTAAATCAGTATTTTTATTTGAGAATGTCACGATACAAATACAGTGAATTCGACCGGACGGTAAGATAGTCTTATAAAGTCCTATCGATGTCGTAATGTGGAGTGATGGCCTAGAGGTAACGCG
The DNA here is from genome assembly GCA_011634625.1 of Babylonia areolata. NCBI lineage: Eukaryota > Metazoa > Mollusca > Gastropoda > Neogastropoda > Buccinidae > Babylonia > Babylonia areolata. The sequence continues at coordinate 5,117 of JAAQRG010178108.1, forward strand.
TCCGCCTAGGAAGCGAGAGAATCTGAGCGCGCTGGTTCGAATCACGGCTCAGCCGCCGATATTTTCTCTCCCTCCACTAGACCTTGAGTGGTGGTCTGGACGCTAGTCATTCGGATGAGACGATAAACCGAGGTCCCGTGTGCAGCACGCACTTAGAGCACGTAAAAGAATCTACGGCAACAAAAGGGTTGTTCCTGGCAACATTCTGTAGAAAAATCCACGTCTATAAGAAAAACAAATAAAACTGCACGCAGGAAAAAATACAAAAAAATGGGTGGCGCTGTAGTATAGCGACGCGCTCTCCTTGGGAGAGCAGCCCGAATTTCACACAGAGAAATCTGTTGTGATAAAAAGAAATGCAAATACAAATACAAATAATGTTCACACATGCAAAACGCTAAATGTCGGGTTTGTTTCCCGCTGGTCATTCTAAAGGTTAAACATAAAGGGTCCCATAGGTTTTTTTACGGGCGTCGGGGCATTGAATAGATATCCACTGTGTCAAGGGATCGGCATAGGAAGGCACGGCGACCTCCAATCCTTCTGCTGTTTTAGCCTTCCCCAGCTGAGGTACCTGGGCAGGATGATGGAAATCGACGTAACGTGCCTTTCCCAAGGACCAAACACCGACCTGTTAATACTTCTTGGAAAAATGTACATTTATAAATGTAAATTTGACAAATACAGGCCTAACTTAACAGCTTTTTTGAAAGATACATTTCCTGGCGTTATAAAATAGAAGAACACAATGCAAGAATGCAATCTAACATCCAAGACTTTAAAGCAAAGTGGTTGGCTTACAAGACATTGATTTCAGACGTTTCGTAAATGTGCAAAGGGGGCGAATGTGTTTGATACATGCCAGTCATTATTATCATTGATTTTTTTATGACTGATAATTAGTTGGTTTTGTGGGGAGGGGGTGGGGGGCGGGGGTTGTCCTTTGTGTATTAAGAAATAGAAATACTCTTGCAAGTTAATGGTCACTGAAATTCATTGCGATTGCTTAATGTGTTAAGGATGCAGTTTTCTTATTGTGACATATGTGAACTCTGCAAAATTATGTCAAACGTAATGTTTCATTGAAAGAAATATAACCTTCAATGCAAGGGATAAAAAGAAGAAAAACAAGAGAGGCAAGGCCTTCAAGACTCATTTGTGATAAATTAAGTCCCCTAGCATTAAAGTTACAGAGTAATTTCCCTTTTTTTACTCTCTGCACCAAAACGTTTGCAAAATAAATCAAAATTCCATGCTTAGCAAAAGAAGTTCCTGTTTGAACAAAAAATGATAATAACGACTGCTCTTGTTGTTGTGTCAGAATGTGAGATCAAAGTGCCAAGTTTAGAGAATACAAAAAATATCAATATAACAGTAAATGCAGTTTGCATATAATTAGGCTTCTTTTTTATTTTTTTGTGCCCATCCCAGAGGTGCAATATTGTTTTAAACAAGATGACTGGAAAGAACTGAATTGTTCCTATTTTTATGCCTAATTTGGTGTCAACTAACAAAGTATTTGCAGAGAAAATAGCAATGTTAAAGTTTACCACGGACACACTGACACACGGACACACAAACACACACACACACACACACAGAGACAACCGAACAGCGGGTTAAAACATAGACTCACTTTGTTTACACATGTGAGTCAGAAAGGGACACAACACCAGGCCGAAGCCTCGAACCCTGATCACTGGTGAACCCTGGATCACAAGTCCAAAGCCTAACCGTTCCTGCCACAGCGGCTTCCTTATAGTTACTGTGTGGTGGTGAAAACCGCGCGAAACAATGAACGAGTCAATAACTCAAACCACCCACCAATTCACCCGACCGTTCCTCCATTGACTATTCGATCGTTCGATGTATCGGGCGATTGATCTGTCAGTCAGTCGGTGAGTCAAGCAAATCAGTCAAAATCTCTCGTGCACCCACCCGCTGACTCATCCACCCAAACACCCACCCACCCACCCACCCAACCACTAATTCAATCCATCTGTTTATAAATCAGTCAAACGGTCGCTTTATCGACCAGTTTGTGTAGTATGTAGAAGACATCAATAAACATATAACTCGAAACCCGTATCTCATCTCTAGTAGTTCCCATCTATAGCAGTAGCTAAGACATTGATAATGGTCAGTCTCCTTAAAAAAAATGATAACGGTCAAGATGCAAAGACATTGATAATTGTCAAGTTTCTAAAATAATGAGAATGGTCTTTATCGTTTATCGTTTATTTATTTATAGTATGTTCATCTAAGATGATGATATTAGACTGAAAATAAATATTATTATTCGGATTATTATCATTTCTGTTATGATATAAATGAGAATGGTCAAAATGCAAAAAAGGACATTGATTATGGTCAAGATTCTAAGAAATAAATAATGGCCAAGAAGACGATAGAAAAAAAAGAAGCAGAAGAAGAGGATAGTGATAACGAAGAAGATTAAAAAATAAGGAGAAGAAGAAAAGGGATGACAAGAACAAGGAGATAGTGAAGAAAAAAAACAGAAGAAAAGAAAGAAAGAAAGAAGAAGGAGAAGCAGAACTATAAGTAGATGATAGTAATGAATGAATGAATGAATGAATCTTTATTTTCCAACGGTGAAGATATTAGCACTTTGGTCGACTTACACATCTACTGTTGTTCAGAGACACACAAACATGTACGCATATAAATGTAGCTATACTTAATACATGTATAATGTACGAGTATAACACAGCGTCAAACTGAGAGACACAACATCGCTCACATCTGTACGGAACGGAAGCGAGTAACACACACACGCACGCACACACACACACACACACACACACACACCAAGGGAAAAACAACAACAAAACCCTAGCATGAATGCTTCACATGAATGATTCAAGTGAAATTAACAAAGAAGACGAGGAAGAAGAACAGGAAAATAATGAAGAAAAAGCAGAAGCAAAGAAAGAAAAGGAAAAGCAAAAAGAGGAACAAGAATCTAACAAAGAAAAACCAGAAGAAAGAAAGAAAGAAAGAAGAAGAAGACCGGAAAGGATGACAGTCATCCAAGCAGTAGCAGGCAGTGTGTTGTTGTGTGCTGGCAGAAGAGGAAAAAAGAAGAAGAAAAGAAAGAAAAAAAGGGAAGAACAAGAATCTAACTAAGAAAATCCATTAGAAAAGAAAGAAAGAAAAGAAGACGGAAAAGGGTGAAAGACAGAAAAGGGTGAAAGGGTGAAAGACGGAAATGGGTGGAAGACAGAAAAGGGTGGAAGACAGAAAAGGGTGGAAGACGGAAAAGGGTGAAAGGGTGAAAGACAGAAAAGGGTGAAAGGGTGAAAGACGGAAAAGGGTGAAAGACAGAAAAGGGTGAAAGGGTGAAAGACAGAAAAGGGTGAAAGGGTGAAAGACGGAAAAAGGGTGAAAGACGGAAAAGGGTGAAAGACAGAAAAGGGTGAAAGGGTGAAAGACGGAAAAGGGTGGAAGACAGAAAAGGGTGGAAGACAGAAAAGGGTGAAAGACGGAAAAGGGTGGAAGACGGAAAAGGGTGGAAGACGGAAAAGGGTGAAAGGGTGAAAGACAGAAAAGGGTGAAAGGGTGAAAGACGGAAAAGGGTGAAAGACAGAAAAGGGTGAAAGGGTGAAAGACGGAAAAGGGTGAAAGACGGAAAAGGGTGAAAGACAGAAAAGGGTGAAAGACGGAAAAGGGTGAAAGGGTGAAAGACAGAAAAGGGTGAAAGACAGAAAAGGGTGGAAGACGGAAAAGGGTGGAAGACAGAAAAGGGTGGAAGACAGAAAAGGGTGAAAGGGTGAAAGACAGAAAAGGGTGAAAGACAGAAAAGGGTGAAAGACGGACAAGGGTGGAAGACGGACAAGGGTGAAAGACGGACAAGGGTGGAAGACGGACAAGGGTGAAAGACGGAAAAGGGTGAAAGACGGAAAAGGGTGAAAGACGGACAAGGGTGACAGTGATCCAAGCAGTGACAGGCAGTGTGTTGCTGTGTGCTGACAGAGAGACAGCTGGACGACAGCCAGTGCCCTCAGATCGTCAAGCGGGACCACCTGGCGGCAGGCAAGGACTTCTTCTTCGCCTTCAAACGTCTGGACGCCAACATCGCCTGGCCCAGTGCTCTGCAGCACCTGTGATCTCAGCCCAGCCGCTCTTTCCTTTCTGTGGACATCAGCTGACCGTCCGAATAAAATCACCACCAAAGCGCCTGTTTCTGTCAGATGACGCTTGGAGGAAATCCGATCGCTTCTCCAGCAAATGTTAATGTTTCGGATCTAAGTGCATTATTATAATTTTCATTGACCGGTTGATGCTTGGAGGAAATTCGATTGCTTCTCCAGCAAATGCTAATGTTTCGGATCTAAGTGCATTATTATAATTTTCATTGACCGGTTGATGCTTGGAGGAAATCCTATTGCTTCTCTGAGCAAATTCTGATGTTATGATCCTATTGCCTATTGTGTTTTACAGACCGGTTGACGTTTGTAGGGAATCTGATTGCTTCTCTTGTAAAATTTGATGTTACGATCAAAGTGCCTATATTTTACAGACTATGCTTGGGAGAAATAGCATTTCTTCTCCAGCAAAGTTGTTAAAGCCTGAACCGGACTATAAATGGCGGGCGATTTGAATCAAGCCAGTTTCTCACCAGAGTCTGACACTGTCACGTCGGTGAAGGTTTATTCAAAATAAAAGCCTAATAAAGCTACGGTTTGGCTTCATTTATGGCAGAGAGCGAGATTTGCCTAGCAGCTTCAAATCTAGACCTGAATTGACTTTGGAAAGTACAAAATGTGTCAGCTACACGTAATACAAAATTTGAATGCAGAGAAAAGGGGCGGAGCTAGAGCCGTTTGTGTTTGCGCTAGACATGTCTGTCAGATAAAAATAGCACCAGCACGTGGTACTGTCCGGTGAGAATTGGAAAGCATGCAGACAGCCCCTCGACGTTGGCAACCGTAAACGACCACATTGTTTGTAAAACATGCAAACGGAGAGAAATATGACGATCTACTAACCTTTCACCACCACATGTGACCCATGTAGGGAAGGTCGTCTGGATTTGGATACAAGTCCTGGATAGGCTCTAGTGCGCATGCGCAACCGAAACCTTGCTCTCGGGAGTTAAGACTTTAATAAGACCCAGGTGCGTTTGTGTGTTATGTCTTAAAGATCAACTAACATAAGAAGGACATCTCTGTTTCTCTTGAAAATTTGGATGATGGATGCCATCACTGACAAGTGATCCGGTAATGTTCAGTGCAGTCTTGTTACAAACGTATTCAGAGCAAGCGTATTGGCAACGATTCTCGTTACGTATTGCTGCGGGCACCTGACGGTATAAATTGGACGATACGGAAACGAGGGGTGCGTGCGTGTAAATTGTGCTCTATAGAACATCAGGGCATTCCTGAACTGCATGCGTGCTGCCTCAGTGTGCTTCAGACTGTGTTACAAGTCAGTGATGTATCTGTTCTACATGCATAAATTGTGATAGTTCACTATCTTTGGTGGAATCAACAAACGATGTTAGTGCTTCTGCTTTACAAGTCGATATTGTTTCGGAACTGGGCTTCTGACGGTTTTGAACTCAGGTCAATCAACAAAACATGAATGTCAAATCCTCTGAGTTGAACTCAGTTCTTCGACAGTTTTCACTGACATGAACTGTGCAGTGGAAATGCTCAACTTGGCTGCTGCAGTATTGATCTGACAGTGACGACAGCCACGTTGAAAAACGGCAATGAGATTTTCGTTGTCACGACTTTATCTCCTTTAGAATGTGGGGTGTGTACCTGCGTTGAAAGGCTTGTGTAAAACGGCTGTGCTGAAGTTAGTGATTAATGGTTAAACATGAACTTTGGGGATTAGAGAGTGTGCCGACCCCGGCCACTTTGAAGCCTGGAGGGACGTTTGTTCTCCGGTGTGTTGTCAGTGTACGTTTGTTCTGCTGTTTGTTTGAGATCTTCACAGTTTTATTTATTTATTTTTTTTTTTATTATTGTTAATATCATTATCATTATTATTACAACCCCTTTTTATATATTATAATTATTTATTTATTTATTTATTTATGTACGCTTATCTATTATTTATTCACCTTTTCTTTTCTTTTTTTCTTTTTTCTTCTTCTTTTTTTTCTCAAGGCCTGACTAAGCGCGTTGGGTTACGCTGCTGGTCAGGCATCTGCTTGGCAGATGTGGTGTAGCGTATATGGATTTGTCCGAACGCAGTGACGCCTCCTTCTGCTACTGAAACTGAAACTGTACAGTTTTAACCCTATCAGCGCCGATCATTGTCCCCCTAAATTTCACACTGAGATAGAGAGCACGTATTTGGTTGCATGTGAAAGGAATGATCTTGACATTCAAGCCATTGTTTCTTTGAACACGTGCATTCATGATTTCTCATTCTATTTAGCTTTTAGCAAACAACGTCTGACATAATATTCCAACTGGCCAGTTTGCTATTTGCAATATCATTTTATGGCATGAACTTAAACATTGTGTTGTAAATATTCATCACACTACGTGCCGGCTGTCCTCAAAAGTGCGGTGAATATGCTGTATACATATACAGGTATTGCATCAGTCTGTGTGTGTGTGTGTGTGTGTGTGTGTGTGTGTGTGTGTGTGTGTGTGTCCAAATATGCTATATACATATATATGTAATGTGTGTGTGTGTGTGTGTGTGTGTG
>JAAQRG010178110.1:0-11805 GCA_011634625.1 Babylonia areolata
CTTTGATTTCATAAAGTCGTTGGCGTTTTCCTTTTTTTTTCTCCCCCCCCCCCTCCCCCCTCCCTTCTTCCTTTCTTTCTCTTTTATTGTTGCCTTTTTTCCTCCTCCTTCCCCACCACATTCATTTCTTCTTTTTCTTCTTTAAACTTCGTTTGTTTTGTTTTTATTGATTGAAAAACGTTTGTTGTTACGAGGACATGCTGAAAAGAAGCTTATAGCTTATCCCTTTGCCCGTAGAGGAACATTCGAGTTCCAGTTATGATGATGATGATGATAATGATAATGATGATGATGATGATTTATGTGTTGCAGACACGGGGTGGCAGGCGGGGTAACTAACTCAGCAGCAACAGCCTAGAAGAGGTGTTGTTGTTGGTGGTGGTGTGCCTTAGTGAAAGACCCTGCTTACCTGCTGCTGAGACAAGGAGACAAAGACAGACGCCTCTTCCTACTCCTCCTCCTCATTCCTCCTCCTCCGCCTCATCCTCCGCGTTCTACCACGTCCAGCTGTGCTGATTCAGACCTTTGTGTGATTGCTCTCTCAGTTCTGTGAAGTGGAAGCCGGTGCATGTATTATACAGTCACCAGCTGTGTTGTGGGAGACTAAGGACAATCTGTTGTTGGTGGAGACACTGCTGGCAGAGTTGAAGGTGTTTGTCTGAGAAGGGACCTGTACACTACTGTAGAACCATGGCTTCCAACACGACGTGTCGCTGGAAGGAGCGGGACAACTACCGGGACGTGGTCGTTGTGGGTGAGTTGGTTAGTTGGTTGGTTGGTTGCTGTCTTGTCTGTAGTGGTGGTCATGTTCTTATTTTGATGCTTCGTGGCGTGGCGGACTGTCTATGTGTGTGCACGTGGTCGTTGTGGGTGAGGGTTTTTTTTTTGGTGGCTTGGTTGCTGTCTTGTCTATGTTGTTGTTCTTATTTTGATGGTACTTGGTGTGGCGAACAGTCCAGGTGCACGTGGTCATTGTGGGTGAGTTGGTTGGTTAGTTGGTTCCAGTCATGTCTGTGGTGGTGATGTTGTTGTTATTTGAGGCCATGTGGCAGTGATAGACCATCTGTGTGCACGTGGTCGTTATGGGTGAGTTTGTTGTTGTGATGTCTGTGATGATGGTTGTTATGATTAGCTCTGTGCACATACGCATGCGCGCGCGCGCGCGCGCGTGTGTGTGTGTGTGTTGTTCTGCTTAGACGCATCTGAGCAATATTTTGAAGGACATCGGTTTAACTCTTCCAAAACGCGTCCAATGCGTGGGTTGTGCATTTTGCACCTCAGCCCCGATATATATATATATATATATATATTCATTCATATGTACATATTTTTTTTCGCCCATATTTTCTTTCTCTACGTTAAACTGATCTTTCACACTCACACCCCCCCCCCTCTTTCTTTACCCCCTCGCCCCCCGCCCACCCTTTTGTTTTTCTGTCTCTCATGTCAATTTCAGTCCATGTCAGACTGAGACTGGTTACCTGCATTTTTCTTTTCACCCTTCGAACGCTTTTTTTTTTTTTTTAACCTAACAGATATTTCCCCCACTCCCCTCCCCCCAGACCGCTTTTTTTTCTTCTTTTTCTTTCACTCTTGTGTCTGTCTCGCTCATTTTCTGTCTCGCTCGTTTCTGTCTCGCTCATTTTCTCCCCTTTCTCACTAGTCAGTTTCAGCCTGTTGGAATGTGTCTCCGATGCTTTGGTATTTTACATTCGTTCAGTCGAACAGCGAGTGGGCGTGGTTGCCCCCAGACCCCCTCCCTCTCACAGCCTCTCTCCACCGCCCCCTTCTCTTGGAATAGGTTATGAATTGATGCGTGGTATTTTACAATCGTTCAATCGTACAGCGAGGAGAAATGAAAAATGCCCGTTTACTCCTTCTCCCGCTTTTTGGGGGCTGGGGTGTTGGGGGGTGTCCATGGACCACGCTTTTCACCACCTCTAGCTCTCCTCCTCCCACGCCATATCTCACCCCTGCCCACACAACGCATCAAATTACCACACCGCATCACCCCTTGCCCCCCGCCCCCCCCCCCCCCCCTCACTCAACTCCCCCACATTAGCCCTCTCCTCTATCTTTAATGTTATAACAGTTGTTAGTTCTCTCTCTCTCTCTCTCTCTCTCTCTCTCTCTCTCTCTCTCTCTCTCTCACTCTCTCAGCAAGACAATACACACAGCACGCCACAAACGTTACATAGAAATAGCCATCAGTTGCTGGCATGTATTCGTGTTCAGATAGTCAGGGATTTCTTTTGTATGTATGTATCATGCAGGACAGTACTCGGTTCATGTTTTGACCATCTATGGTACAAATATAAACTTTTGTTAGATCCCTTTTCACAAAGGGATTGTGGGGAAATGAGCGGGTGGATCGTTGTGTGAAGAAAGGCGCAATGAACATTTACAATGCCATAGAAATTCGTATTCCACACTCATTATTGGAGCGATGGCCTAGAGGTAACGCGTCCGCTTAGGAAGCGAGAGAATCTGAGCGTGCTGGTTCGAATCACGGTTCAGCCGCCGATATTTTCTCCCCCTCCACTAGACCTTGAGTGGTGGTCTGGACGCTAGCCATTCGGATGAGACGATAAACCCAGGTCCTGTGTGCAACATGCATTTAGCGCACGTAAAAGAACCCACGGCAACAAAAGTGTTGTTCCTGGCAAAATTCTGAAGAAAAATCTTCTTCGATAGGAAAAACAAATAAACTACACGCAAGGGGGGGGAAAAGGGGGGGGGCGCTGTAGTACAGCGACGCGCTCTCCCTGGGGAGAGCAGCCCGAATTTCACGCAGAGAAATCTGCTGTGATAAAAAGAAATACAAATACATTACAAGAAGGTTATTCTCTACCGGAGAAAACTTGCTGTAACCATGTCAGTAAACTAAAACAGGAGTCTGACCCTGACAGAGAAAACACTGACAACATCTCGTGCAAAATTGATCGCATGTTTTCTTTTAAAACAAAAGGACATCACAGTAGCAGAAGGCTCACCAGTCTAATTTTCAGACTACGGACTGGAAAAAAAAAAAAAAATATATATATATATATATATACTTCCAATGTGACTTGCATTTGCGGCAATGAAATTGCCCCCGTGCATATCATCCATAAATGTGAACAGTTAAAACATTATTTACCCGCATACACACACACACACACACACACACACACACACACACACACACACACACACACACACACACGTGCGCGTGCATGCACACACACACACACACACACACACACACACACACACACACACACACGAGCGCCCCAACTGCATGTCACCGTTTTCCGAACGTAAGTGAAAGAAACGTCAGAACAAGCTGTCGTTGTGCTATTACTTTAATTAACGTACGAGAACTGGGGGGTGGGGACAAGAGGAGAGCGGTGGCATTAAAGAGAAAGAGCGTTCAGAACGCGCGCGCGCGTGCATGTGTAGGTGTTTGTGTGTTTGTGCACGCGCGCGCGCGCAAGCATATAAGTGTATCGGATATGGTTCAGTCATCTGGTGTGTGTGTGTGTGTGTGTGTGTGTGTTATAATATGTCTTCTTAGAGAGGGAATCTTTCTGCAAGAATGTCAACATTGCTTTGAGAGATAGTTTTCAAAACCTATGGAGACATGCTCTAGATGCGAGTAGTAAATGTTTGTTTTATCGAAATTTCAAAAGTGGGTTTGGTAGAGAAAAATAAATAAGTCAAATGCCTGATAATTACGTTATCAGCTTCTTCAGATTTCAAAGTAGTAATCATAAGCTTGAAATAGAAACCAGGAGACACAAAGGCATGCCGCGAGAGTTACGGCTTTGAAAGGTTTGTAACATGACTGTGATCGGGGATGAGTTTCATTTTATAATGGAATGCCCCAATTATGATCGAAATAGATAAAAAAATTTCTAAAAAATGTTTGTCTCCAAAATCGGTTTTTAATCTCAGTGATATGCTCAAAGGAGGCAAAAAAAAAAAAAAAAGTCATTTTAGCTGTAAGTAAGATGATTAGATTTGCAAATGTTGCCTAGCTACACTTTTGGAGTTAAAAGACATTTGTGTTTTCTCAACTTTTATGTGACATTGTTGTGTATTTGGATATGTTTTTTCTGGGCATGAAAAGATTATTTTGCAGTAATCCTCCATACTCCTATGGAAGTGAAAGGATAATTAAAACATGAAACTTGAAACGTGTGTGTGTGTGTGTGTGTTTGCTTCTGGAATAAACACATCCGAACAAACACTGCCAACAGGAGGTACGTTGCGGGGAAGTTTAGAGGGGGAGGGGGAAAGGAGGTTGAATAAATAAATGAATAAATAAATAAATGTGTGTGTGTGTGTGTGTGTGTGTGTGTGTGTGTTATATGTCTGTATATACATTTAACAAAACAAAAAAAAAGGGGGGGGCGGGGGGGGGGGTACAGGAAAGCTAAAGACTAGAAAAGGGGGTAGATGGATTGCCTTAAGCCGAACCCGGTGACAGGGACTTGAAAATGTCAGGTCTTGTCCTTGTGACATTGATCAATGCGTCAGCCTTTTTAAAAAATATATATATATATTTTATTTTTTTATTTGTACTATAAAAACAAATAATGCAGGAAAAAAGTGAATGTGCAGTTTGTCCACCATAGAAGGACTGCCGAGATGCCAGCGAAGCCCTGGTTAAAAGGTCCCACAGCCTTTATACGGCCATCGTTGGGTCGTTGGTTTCAGTTTCTGAAGGAGGCGTCACTGCATTCGGACAAATCCATATACACTACACTACACCACATCCGCTAGGCAGATGCCTGACCATCAGCGAAACACAGTTAGCTTTGTCTGGCCTTGTGTACCTATCAGAGTAGACTTCTGTAAAATTTTGCCAGAGGACAACCCATTTGTTGCCGTGTTTTTGTTTGTTTGTTTGTGTATTGTTGGTTGTTTTTTTGTTTTTGTTTGTTTGTGTTTTTTGTTGTTGTTGTTTTTGTGGGTTTTTTGTTGTTGTTTTTTTTTTTTTGGGGGGTTGGGGGGGGTTGTTGTTGTTTGTTTCTTTTTTTTTCTTTTTTTTTTCAGTGCGCCAAGTGCGTGCTACACACGGTTTCCAGGCCGAGAGCGGGAATCGAACCCAGTCCCTCACTAGCCTTTTGGAATCGAGTTCATTGACCTGTTGGCTTTCTGCCTTAAGGTCAAGCTGTTCAGGGCTGGGGTCTTTAATGACGATGTTCCATGGAGGTTGCGTTGTTTGTGGGGGGTGAGTCCTGGCTGTTTGGGAAGTGAACTGATATTCGCTGTGTCTAGCCCGGGGCCCGACCCTCTCTTTCCGCCGTTTTAATCTAACCTTCCCCAGCCGAAGTCTGGTATCCTTTAATAATTTATAGTCTGCGTGGAGTGTGGAAAGATTGGAAGTTAAGTGCTTTTCCCCTAAAGGAATCAACACCATGCCGAAACGGGGGCCTCGAGCCCTGATGCCAGGAAAACTCTGGGATCAGAACAATTCCAATACGTAGCCGACTCTTGCCACTGCGCCTCCTTGTGGCGCATATCAAACAACCTAGCATCTGCAACATAGGAGAGTTGCTTTCATGTGCATTTGATTTATCGATTATTTTAGTTACCTGATAATTAATTTACGCCCCCACCCCCCACCCCCGGTCCTCCTCCTCCTCCCCCCTTTCTTTATCCACACCATGCTTTGATTTTTGCTTGTGGGGAAAATTGAGTTAACGCCTCAACTGCACTTTATCTACCTTTGTGTGTGGGTGGCTGTGGCTTTGAAGTCAGCAGCCAACAATATACGTGTACGTGTGTTAATTTGGGGTTTCGTGTGGTTGGATACCTGACCTAATCAGGTGTAGTTGTGTTTATACTGCTTGCTGTTTGAAGTCCTGCATAATTATAGTTCTATATATTATAGGGTTATGTGGTTCTGCTTTAATCATATTACGTCCTGGGGTTAGTTGCCACTAGTTGCGCTTTTGTTTGTTTATCTGTTTGGTTTTTATGATAAAATACGTTATCTGCTCTTGTTTAGATTCTCTCTCTCTCTCTCTCTCTCTCTCTCTCTCTCTCTCTCTCTCTCTCTCTCTCTCTCTCTCTCTCTCTCGCCCCCTTGTCAAAAGACCTTTCTTGGCAATGACAATAAATAATTCCAGTGTCCAGTGTCTCTCCCTCTCGATCTTTAACTGATATCCATACGCTCATTGATTCCAACCACTTCTGGACCTGTAGAAGAATCGATCTGTACAGTCAGTTATATAAAACCACACACATGTCTTGCATGTGGCTGCACGTTTACACACACACACACACACACACACACACACACACACACACACACACACACACACACACACTGAGTACGGCTTCACACTTATTAAGTTATTATGACGAAGAATTTGTATTTGTATTTCTCTCTTTATCACAACAGATTTCTCTGTGTGAAATTCGGGCTGCTCTCTTCCCAGGGAGAGCGCGTCGCTACACTACAGCGCCACCTTTTTTCTTTCTTTTTTTTTTCCTGCGTGCAGTTTTTGTTGTTTTTGTTGTTGTTGTTTTTCCTATTGAAGTGGATTTTTCTACAGAATTTTGGCCAGGAACAACCCTTTTGTTGTCGTGGGTTCTTTTACGTGCGCTAAGTGCATGCTGCACACGGAACCTCGGTTTATCGTCTCGTCCGAATGACTAGCGTCCAGACCACCACTCAAGGTCTAGTGGAGGGGGAGAAAATATCGGCGGCTGAGCCGTGATTCGAACCAGCGCGCTCAGATTCTCTCGCTTCCTAGGCGAACGCGTTACCTCAAGGTCATCACTCCACTTGAATAGGAGGGTGAGTGCTGGGGGCGTGTTTATGGGGTAGGGAGGCTAAAGGTGGGAGGGGGCGGGGGGAATGACCGGCATGTCCCAGTGTCAAGGTCAGCAACAACAACACTCAAAAATAAAAATTGAAAAAATAATAAATAAATAAATAAAATCCGGTTGCCCGAAACAGCAACCATATCAGTTTAATCTTGGCTCATCCACTCACTCATGCAACGCACATTTAGCCACATAAGCCACATTGGGGCCACTCATGCAAGAAGTGTAGCGAAGTTCATAGCCACTAAAACTATCTGTATGTCTGTCTCTCTCTCTCTCTCAATCTCTCTCTCTCTCTCTCTCTCTCTCTCTCCCTCTCTCTCTCCCTCTCTCTCTCTCTCTCTCTCTCTGTCTGCTCCCCGCCCCTCTCTCTCTCGCGCGCGTTGTCACATCGTGTCCAGAATTAATTACCTTTTAAACGTGTGGGACAAACAAAAACAACAACAAACAAACAAAACAAAACAAAAAACAAAAAAAAAAACAACGACCAACAACAATAAAACGACCAAACCAAAGAAAAAACAAACAAAAACCAAACAAACAAACATATAAATTTGATTCTCTACAAAGCCGTGCTGTAAGAACATCTCAGTGGCGTTTTACAAACACTCACAATTCATCAGTATCAGCTGCCAGCTCCTCTTCCTTTAACTAAGCACCTAAATATTCAATAAGTGCCCACTAAGGCATAAAATTATATTATTTAAACGTCCAACAAAACATTATGGAATACACATTCTTAACTTCCAACATGCGACGCTCTTTTTTCCGGTTTTTTTTGTTGTTTTTTTTTTGTTTTTTTGTTTTTTTATCCCAAGCCAGGAATAGACTGTGAATCAAGCTCAGCATACTCTGGCACACACTGCTGGAGCAATCTCCCAAAACACCTGTCAGAAATTAACCCTTATCCACCGCAACATCCAAAGACAAACTTGGACAGTACATGAGTGTGTGCCGATACCCAAGCTTAATTTATATTATTGATGTCTTAGTCATGTGAAGGTATACTTCGTTTGCACTTCAATTTGTGTGTGCGAGCGCGCACTTATGTGTGTGTGTGATTGTGTGCGTGCGCGTGCGTGCGTGTATTTGTGTGTGTGTGTGTGTGCGTGCGTGTCTGCGTATGTGCGTGAGTCCGTGCGTGCGTGCGTGCGTGCGTACATACGTGTGTGTGTGTGTGTGTGTGTTTCGTGTCTCAGGCTATGAGTCGTGTGCACATGAACGCACGTGCGCGCGCGCTCACTCCGTCAACACACTTCGGTAAATTATAGGTGCAAATAAATACACAGAAACCACTTCCACGCATGCAGAGCAAGAGGCAGAGAGACGAAACAGATTGACACACACAATAAGGAGTCTTTCGGATTTCCTATAATAAATATGACTGAGGTAACTAAACCGATAGTTGTCCGGGAAACGGTTTTTTTTTTTAATGAAATTAAACTCTCACAATCACCATGCAGCGAAAACATAGATGTATATATTTTTCTATTCGATTTCCATATATTTACTTTTTCTGTTATTTGGTTGAGTTTATTGTTGCTGGGTTGTTGTTTTTTATCTTAAAAAAAGAAAAGCGCATAAAGAAAACAACTAAAATAAATAAACTAATAAAGACTAGTGCAATCGGTCTACGCGTAGTAGTTTTTTCTTTTAATTGCATTTTATTTATATACGTATTTGTTTCTTTTTCTTTTCTTTTCTTTCTTCTTCTTCTTCTTCTTCTTCTTCTTCTTTTTCCTCTCCTCTAAGGCTGCTGATCAGTGTTGGGTCTATGCCAAGTACATTTTTTTCCCCAGAAAGAATGCATGTTCAGTGACCTTCAGACATCTTTATATAATACTCGACTCCCCACGCGTTCAACAATGCGTGTCGCGCCAGAACTTTCCACTCGTCGGAGATAAAGCCATGTTATATATATATCTATATCTATCTATATCTATATATATATATATCTACAGGTATCTAAGTTACAGCGACCGTGACAAGGCAGATTTGCTATGCTGTGCGCTGCTTGATTAGATCCTGACAGTCGTTTGAAACCCCACCCACCACTGACCAAGCAACAGAGACCTGTGAAAATTGCGGTGTGCTGCAGGCAAAGCCATAGGCACATGCATGTAATTATTCGTGTCGTTTTACTCTTGGCAGTCTTGTCTCTTTCGAAGACATAGGCACGTGCTTGCGCGCGTGTCACACACACACACACACACACACACACACAAACACACACACACACACACACACAATGACGCGCAAATGCATGTGCATACACGCACGCACGGCACACACACACACACACGCACACACACACACACATGTACACACACGCACGCACACACATACACACACTCACAGTCGCTCTCATGATTAGGCTCACACAACACACACCACAACACACACACACACACACACACACACACGTGCCCCATTGTGTATTGTCGTACTTCTGCCTCTGAATCCGGCTACAGTTCCTGTACAAATTCCGTGCCCACCACCTGCAGTTATACATGTCGCGCCAGAGAGACCAGGTTCTGTGAAAGTAGGTATTGATGCCAGCAGTCGTGACAAGGCAGATTTGCTTTGCTGTGAGTTGCTTGACCCTGAACAGTCATTCGAAACCTCCCCCAACATCCCACGCAGCCGAGTCAAAAATCGGAACATGCAGGCAGGCATATGTACTCGCTGATTTCTTTTTGCTCTTGGCAGTCTTAGCTCTTTCGTGGAACCAGGCACTTGGGTGGGCTCACGTCACACACTCACGCACCCACCACCACTTACACATGTACGCGCGCGCGCGCACACACACACACACACACACACGCACACACACACACACACACTGTGAGACATGAATGCCCCATTGTCTCAAATAGCCTCTATTAATAGTCCTACTTCCTCTGCCTCTCTCTACAGTTCTTGTGCAAATTCCGTGCCAGCCGTGTTAATTCAGTTATGCATGTCGCGACCGGGCAGATATCTGTACACTCACCGCAGAGAGACCAGGTTCTGTTTAAGTAGGTATTGATGCCAGCAGTCGTGACGAGGCAGATTTGCACTGCTGTGGGTTCCTTGACCCTGAACAGTCATTCGAAACCTCCCGCAATATCCCACGCAGCCGAGTCAAAAATCGGAACATGCAAAACCACTGGCACATGTACTTGCTTATTTCTTTTTTTTCATTTTGCTCTTGGCAGTCATATCTCAAAGATTCAAGAGAAATCTAATCCTCTTGCCCCTTTTTGGGTGTGGAGGATACTGTAACAACACGTACTCACTGAATCACAACTTCACTCCGATGATGTCTCCGAAACATGCAAAAACAAAAACCAAAAAAAACCGCACACCCTCGCACGCACACACACACACACACACACACACACACACACACGCTAATGATAATGATTTGCAACAAAACAAATCAAACTTAAACATACAGACAAGATTGTTTTAAATGTAACAAAAGTTACACGCCCTTTCCGGGTTTTATGAATTTGCTTAAATCAAGTTGTGTTTTCTTCCCAGCACTGAATAAATTGCATAAACCGAACATTGACATATGTGATTTATATAATGTATGTGGTATCAATTTATTTCGCTTTGTAGCATTTTGGGGACATTCTAAAGCGAAACGAAATTCATCCCCAACATTCATGGGACGAGGCACGTGTGAGCGCGCATGTTACACGCACGCGCGCGCGCGCACACACATACACACACACACACACACACACACACAGAGGCAGAGACAGACATGCAGAGGGAGAGGGGGAGAAAGAGTGAGAGCTAACGAGCAAGCCGGCGAAAGAGAGAGGTGGGAGGCAGTCACGCAGACAGGCACCTAGGTAGACAGGAATGTATGTTGGCAATTGCAATGCAAACAGGCAGACATACAAACAGAAATCAGCAGTGTGTATGTGTGTGTGTGTGGTATGTGTGTGTGTGTGTTTGATTCAGGGAAACCGAAACCGAAAGGAGACTGAGAGAGAGAGAGAGAGAGATGCATGCATCCACAACGACAGGCACTGTGTGATAAAGAGCTGTACATATTTTCGGACTATCTGACGTCGGACCATTGTCGCGTCGTACAAACAGAAAGAAAGGAGAAAAAAAAAAAAGTGTGTGGGACTGATGACACGTGGGCGTATTGCCCTGTTGGGTCACTGCTACGTCGGGCCACGTCGGATTAATGATCGTCGGACTATCGAGATCACACACACACACACACACACACACACACACACACACACACACTGTCAGGTGATAGTTATAGAAAGGTTCCAACAATCGTGACACAGCAGATTTGCTCAGCAGTGCTTGTCCCAGAAAGTCGTTTTAACCCGACCACCCCCACCACCCCTGCAGCACAGGCGGAAGATTGGGACATACCGCAGCTGAAGTCACAGGCACATGTATTCATTCACATTTTTTTTTTCTTTTTTTTTTTTTTACTCTTGGCAGTCTTGTCTCTCCGTTTCACGCTTGTGTGCTAGCCTGCATGGACACATGTGTGCACCTGCTTGTGCACATGTTAAACCATGCACCTGAGCACACATGGATCCACACACACACACACACACACACACACACACACACACTGCCTAGTAGGAGTTAAAAGCAAATCACAAATTCAGTGCTCTCTCTCTCTCTCACACACACACACACACACACTTTCAAGCAGGTGTATCAGTATTCTCCCCCCCCCCCTCCCCTCCCCCTTCTCATACCTGTAGCTGAATATTTCCCAAGCAGAATTACTACCTCTCTGTGTCTCTGTCTCTGTCTCTCTGTCTGTGTCTCTCTGTCTGTGTGTCTCACTCTGTGCTTTATTCGATCTGCTTATTGTCCTTGGGATGGTATACAGATAAAATTACCCTGTGTCATGGTGACTTCTTGATCCTCTCCAGTGCAGTGATTTGAGAAGGTTGTGCAAGAATGTACGTGTTCGAGAGGGGGAACATGTGTGTGTGTGTGTGGGGGGGG
>JAAQRG010178111.1:0-5000 GCA_011634625.1 Babylonia areolata
GAGAAACAGACAGACAGACAGAAACAGCCAGGCAGACAGAGACAGGGAGATAGAGACAGAGAAACAGACAGGGAGACACAGAGACAGAAACACAGAGAGGAGAAACAGACAGACAGACAGAAACAGCCAGGCAGACAGAGACAGGGAGATAGAGACAGAGAAACAGACAGGGAGACACAGAGACAGAAACACAGAGAGGAGAAACAGACAGACAGACAGAAACAGCCAGGCAGACAGAGACAGGGAGATAGAGACAGAGAAACAGACAGGGAGACACAGAGACAGAAACACAGAGAGGAGAAACAGACAGACAGACAGAAACAGCCAGGCAGACAGAGACAGGGAGATAGAGACAGAGAAACAGACAGGGAGACACAGAGACAGAAACACAGAGAGGAGAAACAGACAGACAGACAGAAACAGCCAGGCAGACAGAGACAGGGAGATAGAGACAGAGAAACAGACAGGGAGACACAGAGACAGAAACACAGAGAGGAGAAACAGACAGACAGACAGAAACAGCCAGGCAGACAGAGACAGGGAGATAGAGACAGAGAAACAGACAGGGAGACACAGAGACAGAAACACAGAGAGGAGAAACAGACAGACAGACAGAAACAGCCAGGCAGACAGAGACAGGGAGATAGAGACAGAGAAACAGACAGGGAGACACAGAGACAGAAACACAGAGAGGAGAAACAGACAGACAGACAGAAACAGCCAGGCAGACAGAGACAGGGAGATAGAGACAGAGAAACAGACAGGGAGACACACAGAGAGAGAAACACAGACAGAAGGAGAGAGACAGAGATGCAGACACAAATACAGAGATGTAGATGATGAGACAGATAAGAATGACCATTGAGATGATTATATTGACAGCTTGTAGGAGATAAAACAGGTAGAGCGGAGACAGACAACGAAATGTTATAGACAAGGCAATCAAATTAATTCAAATCAAATTATGGTGCTTAGAGCCTCGCCGACCACTAAGGCCATCTCAAGGCTATCGCCACGTTAATACTTACTACAAGTCAAGGGTAAAAATAAAATAAAATGAAAACTAGTCACGCTTTAAGCTTTCCACTCAAAGTTTAAGAACCTTCCATAGTTTAAAACCTTCAAATCTGATTAAAAATGTTCGCTTCTTTCAAGAAGTCCATCAGCGTCCACAAAGGGACACCACGAAACAAAGTCTTCGACAAGGCAATCGTACAGACATGATGATGGACAGACAGACAGAGACAGAGGCAAAAACAGAAACAGAAACATGGAGAGACCCAGACAGACAGACAGAACTCAGACCTCAGAACTGTTTTAATGTAAGGCCACCGACCTGTAAAGGGTGGAGTTTTTTCCGATCTCCCAGGTCAACATATGTGCAGACCTGCAAGTGCCTGAACCCACTTCGTGTGTACACACACGCAGAAGAACAAATACGGACGTTAAAGATCCTGTAATCCATGTCAGCGTTCGGTGGGTTATGGAAACAAGAACATCCCCAGCATGAACACCCCGAAAACGGAGTATGGCTGCCTACATGGCGGAGTAAATAAGCAAAACGGTCATACACGTAAAATGTTGAATGTTACATGTTTGTTCGTTCATCTTCAGTTTAATGTCTTTCCACTTGAAGTGATATTAGACGAAAAAACAAAAACAAAAAGAAAAAGAAGAAAAAAACAACCGTGGGGGTAGGGGTTGTGGGAGGGGGTGGGGGTAAAAGTGTGTGTATGTGTGGAGGGTGAATAGGGAGAAACAACGCTAGGGAAAATGGAAACGTTATAAACGCCAACATCAAACAACTATAACAAATGTCCTATTGGACTACGCAGCAAACCTTCTGCAACAGCAAATAACATATTGGAATTGTTAATAACACATTCAAAAGAACTTTTGGTGAAGTCTGGTAAAACCAAAAAAACATTTTAGATTCTGACATTCGAATATTATATGGTTGCTAGATATATGTTCTCCACATATGCACCTAACATCTTTGCTGAACTTAGTTATAAAAGCGTTCAGTTTTATCCTGTTTGATAATGTATGGATCTGCCTTAATCTTACTGAATTACTGTATGTATTTGACTGATTGATAGTTCCCGGTTGTTGAACATTAATTACACTACGGTTTAAAGTTTTGCTGTTTTCCTGGTATAATTATCTGATTTTGTTCCACGATGTTTTTTCTAGTATTCGATAACCCTCTTGTGCAGACAGAGGCACATAAAGTTCTATGGTTCCCTGTTCGTTTTTTGCTCCTTTTCCTGCAGCACTGTCAGCCCATTCATTGTAGAGAATACCAAGATGGAACCCAGCAAAACGTAATATGTGTTCCTTTCAATCTTAAAAGATGTAAAATGTGGCTGATTTCTATTATGATTTTGGATTTGTTCTTACAATTTGATGAGTTTAAAGCACATAATACAGATTTGGAATCAACGCAAAATAAGACTTGTAGAAGGCAAATTGGAAGATCAAGAATATGATTTAGAGCCATAAGAACAGCAATAAGTTCAGCATGTTTGTCTGAGTGTGTATGTATGCGTGCCTGAAATCTGATTGAATGACACAGGAAACGAATGATGAGCGCCCAATGGCAGCCGTCAGTCGGCTCTACGCAGGTAGGCAGCCTGTTGTGTAAATGACTTCGTTTTTGTCAAGCGCTTAGAGCTTGGTCTCCGACCGATGATAGGCGCTATATAAGTATCCATATCAATCAATCAAACATATAAATGCACGTGTGATGCACACACACACATTTGAAAACGCAACCTTGAGTTCGATGAACAACAAAATCTTAGACAGAATAAACTGATAATATAACAAAACTAAATAAAAAAAAAAGCTGAGGGTAATTGAGAAACATGTCTTTCATCAGAGACTGAGCGCTTTCTGCTTTCTGTTTTAACGCATAAAAAAATAAGCATTGCTACATCTCTTGACACAATGCTGTTGACATATTGAAGTAAATGGGGTAATATGGGAAGCCTTAAATTTTGTATATGCTTGAATAAGTATTTCTTTCTCAGAATATCGTATTGTGGACAAATTGCCAGTACATGAATTTCGTCTTCATACACTCGACAAAAGGTACAGTTTTTCAGGCTATCCTTATAACTCATTTTAACTTTAAGTTCGTTTACTCCAAATCTGAATTGAATGAAAGACGATCTGGATTTAGAAATTGAAAGGTTTTTTTTGTTTTTTGTTTGTTTGTTTTTTTCTTGGTTTTTTTTTTTTTTTTGCTACAGCAATGATTTAAAGGAACGGTATGTATCAAAACGATTACTACTGTATAGACAGAGACAATGACACAGAGACAGAGAGACAATGACACAGAGACAGAGAGACAATGACACTGACAGAGACAGAGAGACAATGACACAGACAGAGATACAATGACACAGACAGAGACAGAGAGACAATGACACACAGACAGAGAGACAATGACACACAGACAGAGAGACAATGACACAGAGACAGAGAGACAATGACACAGAGACAGAGAGACAACGACACACAGACAGAGAGACAATGGCACAGACAGAGACAGAGAGACAATGACACAGAGACAGAGACAGAGAGACAATGACACAGACAGAGACAGAGAGACAATGACACAGAGACAGAGACAGAGAAACAATGACACAGACAGAGACAGAGAGACAATGACACAGACAGAGACAGAGGCAGAGAGACAATGACACAGAGACAGAGACAGAGAGACAATGACACAGAGACAGAGACAGAGAGACAATGACACAGACAGAGACAGAGAGACAATGACACAGAGACAGAGAGACAATGACACAGAGACAGAGACAGAGAGACAATGACACAGAGACAGAGACAGAGAGACAATGACACGGAGACAGAGAGGAAGAGGGACAGTAGAGAAAACGAGTAACAATGTTCTCAAGTCCGACGACTGAGCAAACAAATTTCTATTCATAGACGTATTTGTCGCTTCTTATTGTATTAAAGTACACATAATAGTACTCAGGTGAAATGTTCCTAGAACAGTTACTGAACCAATGCGAATGTACATCTGTTGCACAGATCATTACTTGTGTGAGATAATATATTGAATGCAGTGTGGGGTGTGTGTGTGTGTGTGTGTCTGTTTCGTGTGTGTGTGTGTGTGTGTGTGTGTGTGTGTGTGTGTGTGTGCATGTGTGTTTGCGGTGTGTGTGTTGTGTGAGTGTGCGTGTGTGTGTGTGTGTGTGTGTGTGTGTGCATGTGTGTTTGTGGTGTGTGTGTGTGTGTGTGTGTGTGTGTGTGTGTGAAGTGGGTCTATTCTGAGGGTGGAGGGTAGGGTGGAAGGTGGAAGGGGTCTAAGGGAGTGTGGCGTGGAGGATGTTGAAAAGTCGTAGAAGAAAGGATCCTGAGATTTTACAAGTCCCCTGAGGTTTGGAGAATGACTCGCGAAGTCGCCCACAGACAATCTGCTGCCCCGGCAGAAGATGGGAATTTAATGGCTTCTTCAATTTCCGGAATCGCCCTCCTGTTGTTTCCTCCCCCCCCCCCTCCACCCTCCCCTTTTCTTCGTTCTTTTTTTTTTCACCTCCCCCCCCCCCCTCCACCCTCCCCAACCCGCCCTTTTCTTCATTCTTTTTTTTCACCTTCCCTTCCAGATATTTGAAGTGAGTTATACCCAACCCCATGTGAAAAATGGTACAGACCGTTGAAATATTAATGTAATATTTCAGGGGTGGGGGGAGAGAGAGAATTTGATACTGAACAGCAGCATATCTCTTATCCAGCAAAGATGCAAAGTTGTGGTATTGATTGTTTTATTGGAAGAAAACTTTCTGGCATATCAGTTTGGAATTTTTGGCTCTCGCACGTGTGTTGACGTAAAACATGAGTTTATGTAATAATCACGTGGTTTGGCTCTCTCTGTGTGTGTGTGTGTGTGTGTGTGTGTGTGTGTCTGTGGTGAATTTTAACATTTTTCTTTTCGAGAGAGTCGGACAATGATAAGACAATTTTCTTTG
>JAAQRG010178116.1:0-11832 GCA_011634625.1 Babylonia areolata
GTGAACAATAAACACACACACACACACACACACACACACACACACACACACACACACACACACACACACACAGAGTCATTTTAAAAGACGAATAGCTAGCCCTGTTCTCCATGACAAGGAGGAGAACAGAGGATTAAGAAGAAAACCAACTGTGAAAAAGAACAAGTTATGAAACAACAGTAACACTACCACCACTACCAATGATAACGACAACAACGACAATGGTGATAATACCAATAATGATACCACTACTACTACTACTACTACTACTACTACTAATAATAATAATAATAACAATAACCCTAGTGATGACGCTGATATTAAACGATATAATATCTATAACATTACATCTTGTAAACAAAGCAGACTGAAGCTGCATTACGCACTTATCATTCGCACGTAAACATGTTAAACAAACTCACGATGTTGAGTTTTGGGGGTGTCAGTCTTCACTTTCTCGACATCCTACGCTTTCTTTCGCACTTTGCAATGTGTGATAAGAAACTCTAGGGAGAGCTGGACAGTACAAGGTCTTCAGAGAAGAAGCCCCCCTCAGTCAAGTGTTTCAGCCCTGGGGGCCGGGCCGCACTAGATCATGACTCCTGGATGCCCTTGTATTGCCGCCTTTTCTTTTTTCTGTTTTCCTGGTCCTCAGCAGGTTCGAATCCGCGCCTCCAGGGTGGTCGCCACTTCAGGACTGAGTCACCTTTTCTGGCTGACGTTTTAACCACTGAGCCATCGTACGCCTAGTTTGAGTAGGGAAATTTAATCCTCATGAAGTTTACTTTCATTCCTCCTCGACCAGATCCAGATGGAACTCTTTTCTGCTGCTTCTGCAATTGCCTTGAGAACCCATGTCCTCTCTCTGCCAGAAACGGACAGCTGTTTCATGAGGCTGTGGGCAGATGCGCCCGCAAACCCTCTTGCACCAATCTCTATGGCAAGAACTTTGGCTTGGAAGCCAGATTCTCTCAGGTTGCTGGCTAGGCTAGCATACTTCTCGGTCTTGTAGAGAGAGAGAGAGAGAGAGAGAGAGAGAGAGAGAGAGAGATGATGATGATGATGATGATGATGATGATGATGATGATGATACGAACCATTTGATTGAAAGCATCCCGTCCTTTTTTCTTTTCTTTTTTTTTTTCTTTTTTTCCCCGTCTTTTGGATGGTTGTACTGACATGAATTCTGACGTCAATGGTTTTTGTGGGCTTCCTTGGCACCAAAAAAAAAAAAAGTGCAAGAAAGCGTGGGGCTGTGAGAAAGCACAGGAAGCTGTTATCAAACAGATGGGCAACAGACGGGACACACAGCGGGCGAAAACCAGCAGACTGTTTGGGGACGATGGTGCTTTACTCAGTGCATCAGTGGCTGGCCGGTCAGAGAGAGCGATTTGGGATGCAAAAGGTGCAGACAGCGTCAGAGATGAAAAGGAGCAATTTTGTCTGTGTATTTGTAGAGGGAGAAAGACGAGACGAGGAGGAAGAGCAGGAGGAAGAAGAGGAAGGGAAGGAGGTCGAAGAAGCAGTGGAAGCAGCAGCAGCAGAAGAAGAAGAAGAGATCAAAAGAAGAAGAAAACAAAAGACAGAAGACGCACTAAAGAAAGCAAGTAAACAGGGCAGAATGTGTAGAAAACACGGTAAAGGCGCGAAATACGATCCATCAAGCTATTCATCCTGTGCGCAAAGAACATCTTCAAACAAAACCACATACAGCGTTCATCCTTCGGTTCAACAGTTTCTGAGAAATACTGAGCACATCATCCTCTTCAAGTTCTTGATCTCCTATCACAATCTTCCAGAAGACTGCACACTGAGAATGCTTGTGGATTTTGACTGCCTAAATGGCGAGCTGAAAACGGCCATACACGTAAAATCCCGCAAACAGATGCGAGCGAACACATGAGTTGTAGAAGTAGAAGAAGAAAGAGGAGGAGGAGAAGGAAGAGGAAGAGAAAGAGGAAGAGAGGAGAACTTCGCGGGAAAGACTGAAGGAATGAAAGAAGGTGGGTAGAAAATAGGGAAGGAAGGAAGAAAGGAAAGAGAGTATGATGGCAGGAAGGAAAGAGGAAGGAAAGGAGGAAAGAAGGTGTGAAGATAGGAGGGATAGAGCTATAGCAAGATGTCTTAATAAATAATAAATAGGAGGGAACGAGGAAGGCGCGAAAGAATGAAGGAATGCAGAAAGGAGGGAAGAAAGGAAGAAAGGAAGAAAGGGAATAAAGAAAGAAGGTGGGAAAGACGGAAGGGAGAGCAAGGAATGAATGAATGGAGGGAGAGATGGAGGGAGGAAGGAAAACGGAAATAGAAAACAAAACAAAACAAACAAAACAAAAAAATTAAAAGAAAGAAAAGGAAGAAGAAACTGAAAACAAAACCACACTTCAGTTGAGAAATGAATATCAAACGTGCTCTGCAACCTGCAAGCCACCCCCGCCCCTCACAGGCCCCCATCCCCACCCCCAACCCGCCCCTACAACCCTCCCACGCCCCCTTACAAAAAAAAAACCCCACCATTTTCCGTGTGTCATCAAACGAACCGAAGTGAACTGGAAACTGAAATCACGATCACCATGAAATGTGGCGACAAATAATTTGCTTCTGACAATTGTCTTGTCATGCGCTTTATGGAACCACATCCATGACACACACACACACACAAAAAAAAAAAAAAAAAAAAAATCATGGAGAAAGCATTGCCGGCATTTGAAAATTACTAAGTCATGCCTTCAATGGGCGCATTTTTTTTGTTTTTTTGCCCTTTATAGGAAATCCGAAGGCGTTGCGAAGAGCGTTCAAACACACACACACACACACACACACACACACACACGCACACACACACACACACACACACACACACACACAGAGAGAGAGAGAGACTGAGAGAGACAGAGACAGAGAGAAAACGAGCAAACGAACGAATGGACCACAATTCAAAACCAGGGGACTGCAGGTGGGCATGGGAAGGGGTATTGTAACACTTGAATAGAGAGAGAAAGAGAGGAGCAGGAGACCATAGAGAGAGAGGGGGGGGGTGGACAACAGAGAGAGAGAGAGAGAGAGAGAGAGAAATAGAGGGAGGGAGGAAGCCACAGAGAAAGATAAAGAGAAATAGAGAGGAGGGGGGACCAGAGAGAAAGAGAGAGAGGTAGGGAGAGGGTGAGAGAGAGAGAAGGGGGGAGCAAACTAGTGAGAAAGAGGGGGTGGAGGAAGGAAACCAGAGACAGACAGACAGACAGACAAAGAGAGAGAGAGAGAGAGAAAGAGAGAGAGAGAGAGAACGAAAGAACGAATGATCTATTGTGGTCAGGCTCATTTTTACCCATTCACAAGTGCGCAGGGTGGGGAAGAGGTTGTAACGAAATATGAGAACTGACGCTCTGTACACTTGATCATGACAATGCACGTCATGCGATTAATTATGATTAATGCCATTCAAAGTCTTTCTACCCAAAATGTTTGTTTTCAAATAGGTCAACAAGTGAAAAGGAATCACACAGCGAAATTAATCATGATATACTTATATCCAGATCAGGATTTCCATTTCTAGGACTTTTAACAAGCGTTTGGATTTGTGTCTTTAAACGTATTCAGTAAACTATCCATTTTCCTGGCCGACTCCTCGAGACAAGACATTATCTGTCGGTAGACATCTGGCGGCACATCAGCATACTTCTCTTCACAAAGTTCACTGTCATGTTGGGAACTGTCCACATCTGGGTCAATGATATTCGAGTTTTGGATCATGACAGTCGTGGCAATTTCTTCCAGCTCACATATTTCTGCACCGCAAGAGAGAGAGAGAGAGAAAGAGAGAGAGACAGAGACAGAGACAGACAGAGACAGAGAAAGAAAAGAGCAGCTTTCTATTCTCTCTCGCTCTCGCACCCGCTGTCACATACATACTCCCCTCCACCCTTCTCTCATATTTTCTTCCCACCCCACCCCATAAAAAAAACTCCCCCTACCGCCTACCTTGATAATTATTAGTGTCGATATAATTCTGACCAGAAATTACCCCAAGCCACGAGGCAAAGAACCTTTGAAAGGTCCCTGCAGTCAGCAAGCAGCCCAGCAAGAAACAGAACAGGCATTTCTCACGGCATCGTACGATTTGTTTCCAGGATGCGAATACCTCTTTGTCATACTGCGGACTGACATCATCTTAAAAAAAAAAAAAAAAAAAAGCAACACAACAACAACACGTTGACATGTTTGTGACTAGTCGTTATTTGGCTGCTTGGCGAGTATTGATGTGTTTTATCATCAACATCATCATCATCATCATCATCAGCAGCAGCAGCAGCAGCAGCAGCAGCAGCAGCAGCATTTTCACCACCATAACCATAATCACGAACATCATCATCATCTCCTTCTTTTCCTCCTCCTCCTCCTCTTACTCCTTCTTCTTCTTATTATTATTTTTCTGCTCCCATTTCTTCTTCTTCAATTTGTGTAGTGTCCTTTCCCGATAACGTGATACTTAAAATTTTTTTTTAATCAGATATGAAGATACAGAGAGAGAGAGAGAGAGAGAGAGAGAGAGAGAGAGAGAGAGAGAGAGAGAGAGAGAGAGAGAGAGAGAGAGAGAGAGAGAGAGAGGTGAAATATGATGACAATGAAATAAACGCATTGACAGAATACTAAGTTAGTTGTCACAACCGATCAACTTTATCACTTGTGTAATTTTATATTTGCCATAAAGATGACCTTTCGTGTTCATTCTTGGAATCAAATAAAACAGCGTGGTAACATTTAATGTGTAGTTCGAAATTCAAAAGGGCAACCAGGAAATCTAACATAGATAAGTAAAATATAAATGAATAACTGAATAAATAAATACATATATAAACGAAATATAGATCATGTTTATTTATATATATATATATATATAAATCCAGACAAGTAAACAAACATATAAACAAACATGAATAACAAATAGATAAAAGAGCGAAGAAGCAAACAGACCAACAGCATATACCACAAACAAGCAAAGCAGTCTAAATGTCAAACTCAGATACATCAATCAATCCCAGATTCCCCCTTCTTATCAAAATGATTGAAGAGAACCATCCCAAACGAAGACCAGAGGTCCCCAACAGTAATTTCCCGTCCCCCTTTCGAGTCCAGAATGATTAGTCCAACAACGTTTTGCTTGGATACCCTTTTTATATCGGCATCCCTTGCCGTTTGTGCCATCTTTAAAATCTCCAGGAAATACACGGGTCACAAGGCATCAGGCCCCAGGATGGGTAAATCAGCCCGAAATCAGCGGAACCGAAACGTTCATGTGCTTTCACACGAACTAAGCAACGACGTGCAGGCGGTTCCAAAGAGAAAAAAAAGGAAAAGAAAGTATTATCGAGATCAAGAGCGAGATAGATAGATAGAAAAAAAGAGAGAGAGAGACGGGGGGAGGGGGGAGGGAGAGGGGGGGAGGGAGAGGGGGTAGAGACTTGACACATTCAAAGAGTCAAGAGAGGGAGAGGCACAGGGAAAGATTGAAACAGAGACAGAGTGAGACCTGGCATAGAGAAGAGTCACAGAGAGAGAGAGCGTGGGGAGATAGGGAGAGAGAGAGAGAGAGAGAGACACTGACACTGACACAGGTTTAATTGTGAAGGCCACCGGCCCATACACAAAGGGGTGGGGGATACAATGGGGCAATTCGATCGCTCTTCACACACAAACACACAAACACACACACACACACACACAAAAAAAAGAAAAAAAAAGAAAAAGAAAAAAAAAGGTGTACTGTACGTGAGTAGCCGATAACTGGATGAAAAATACATAGCATGTTCGTCCTTTTCATGTTTATAGTTATACTAATTCATTCATTGTGTAAATTCGTCTCTAAATTTTAAGGCGTAATAAGTGTACATAGCAAGATTTCTCTGGGAGGTAACACATGGGGTTTGTAGAATAGGAAACAATGTATTGTCATTGATATTTATGAACGAGAGAGAGAGAGAGAGAGAGGAGGGGGAGAGTGAGAGGGGGATCGGGGAGTAGGTACAAAAAAACAACAACTTTATTTTTCCTGAATAAGAAAAAGCATGCGAAAAGAGCAAGGTCACATCACCCGGACAAACCTTCAGTGGACACCAGAAGGCAGACGCAAGAGAGGAAGGCTAAAGAACTAGTGGCACAGAACAGTTTCAGTTTCAGTTTCAGTAGCTCAAGGAGGCGGCGTCACTGCGTTCGGTCAAATCCATATACAGAACAGTCGAAGGAGAAAACTCAAAACACTAAAAAGTGCCATTCAGAGACTTGCTCAAATCAGATAAAAGTAGCAGATCTTCGTTGCTACCCTACATGTCAGAGGACATAGTGGGCAGAAAGTCAGTAAGTAAATGAGTAAGTAAGTAAATGAGTAAGTAAGTGAGTAAGTAAGTAGAATAATATGGCCGCAATATGGAGTTTATGACAAAAAAGACAAAAAGGCCAGTAGAACAACAACAACAACAACAAAACCAGAGATGTTTTACAATCGACCCATATCCTTCTTCTGCTTCTTCTTATCATCATCATCATCATCATTATTATTATTATTATCATATTTATGCATCAGCTGTTAAACGTCAACGATCATGCAGCCCGCACGATTTCTCATTCATAATTAACTGACCCATTTCTTCTTTCATGAACCAGACAGCAACGTCCAGCAGCAGCTAGCTATAGCAATGCAGGCCGCTCTCTCTCTCTCTTCACACAGACGTGGGGTTCATTTAGGAAACGGGGACCCCAAAATGCCCGGGGTTTATTTGTACCTGGTGCCAATAACTCACGGTCACCATTGTCCTCCGTGTAGCTGGTACCCATTATTGAGAAGCACCACAGAATTTATGGAAACGCCTTTAGTATGTGTGGTCGGCCCGTCTCTTCGGCCGCTCTCTCTCTCTCTCTCTCTCATTGACATATTCATCCCCGATGTTGGCAGAACTGACGGTTATGTGCACTCGATATTAACGAAGACGGGGATGAAGAGGTAAGGAGGGTTTCTGAGTACAAGGAAATTGACAGTGGGTGGAGAAATGGGAGAGGGAGAGATAGATAGAGACAGAGAGAGAGAGGGAGTGAAAGAGAGAGAAAAGGGAGGGGATAGAGAGAGATAGAAAGAAGAAGAGAAGATATATATATGTATATATATATATATATACATATATATATACAGAGAGAGAGAGAGAGGCGGGGAGGGGGGCGGCGGCAGAAATTAGAATCAGCACTCATTGCTGAAAGCCAAAGCCCCGAATGAAAGGGTGTGAAGGAAACAAGATCACTATTCTGCAATGAAATCACCACAGAAGCAAGAGTATGTAAATGCCACTTTGAACAATAATTATCAGCGTTACACAATATGAGTGTCAGACGATCATTAGTCTAAAACTTTTTTTTCTAAAATATTTCTTAACGCTGTATAATGAACGATAGCAAACTTGTTATTGGCTCTTTCATTTCTATTAACCATACAGTGTGAAGTTACTGACGGAGAGAGAGAAAAGAAATTTAAGAGAGAGAGGGAGAGAGAGAGGGTGGGGGGCGAGAGAGACAGAGACACACACAGAGAAAAATAGAGAGCGAAAATCCTTGATATTTAAGGGATTGAAAACAACTACAACACACTGTGTTTGAGACAGGGCACTGGAAAGTAGCATGTGAATCAGTGGACGAAACAATGAAATGAAGCGGCGCTCTAATGGTCATTCCGTACCACGGAACCGATGGGAATCCCCAGTTCGCCCCTTCTCCCAGCATGCTGTCACCATGTGGTAAGGAGGTGAGAATTCTGCCAAGAGATTCGCGTGGGGCACGTAAAGGCAGAGTCTGATGAGTTTAGTGTGGAAACTTTTCTCACTATCTTCCAGTTTAGTATGGAAACTTTTCTCACTATCTTCCAGTTTAGTGTGGAAACTTTTCTCACTATCTTCCAGTTTAGTGTGGAAACTTTTCTCACTATCTTCCAGTTTAGTGTGGAATCTTTTCTCACTGTCTTCCAGTTTAGTGTGGAAACTTTTCTCACTATCTTCCATTTTAGTGTGGAAACTTTTCTCACTATCTTCCAGGATCCCATGTACGCGCATACCCATGCTCAGGACCAGGACATGTAAGATGAAAACTCGTGTAATCCGTGTCTGTTTCGGTGGATGGTTGAAACAAATGTCCAGCACATGCTGTCCTCTTTAAGACATAGGGTTGCTGCAGTCTTTCCATGAGCATTAAATTTTGGTGTGTGTGTGTGTGTGTGTGTGTGTGTGTGTGTGTGTGTGTGTGTGTGTGTGTGTGTGTGTGTGTGTGTGTGTTGTATTCGTGTGTGTGTGAGTGAATATGGTTGAGTACTTCGGTTAGAGAGAGTGAAAGAGAATAAAACTTTTGCGGAGGCAGTATCTTGTGTTATTTTGTGTTTGTGTTTTCTTGGACTAGGGAAGGTGGTAACTGGTGGTGGGTTGGGGGGTGGGGGTGGGCTTTGATATCTTCCCTAGGAGGGTCATGACACAGAACAACCATCTCCTGGAATATGTGACAATTCAACATGAAGTGAGCTGAACCCATCAATGGATTTCACTTGATGTTCTTTGATGGCCTGAAAGCAGTGGTGTCGGGTGGGTGTGAGAGGAAAATAGAGGAACAGTGAAGGTTTCAACAGTAATAAAAAGATTATTCCAGCTGTGGGAGATGTTTGGTTCTCTTCGATTGGCAAGATGCAGACTGTGCCCCTTTCATTTCGCTTGCCTTTCAACGTAATCGCCTGCATTAAGGTGTTTTTGTTTTTTTGTAAGGGGGTTTGGAGGGTCTGTATTGTTGCTGGTGGTGATTCTTTCTATTTGCGTCGTTTTTTTTGTTTTTTTTTTCTTTCTCCTTCTTCTTCCATTCCAATCAATTACTTCTCATTTTGTCTCCAACACCCTCGTTCCCTATCGACACTCACCAAGATTCTCTCTCATCCACTGTGCCTGCTATTCCTTTAAACCAAACAATGGATCCACTTCCACGTTCGATCCGCGAGAAGAAAGACATTGAAACTGGTCAGTATGGCAATTTGGAGCTGGAGTGGTCAACATGCAGCTTTACTGGGGAAAAACGCCCTGCCAAACAAACAAGAACCCAGGAAAATACAAAGCTTAAGACCCACTCCCACCACCATTCTTATGTGATGAATTGTGGAATGAATCGTTCAAAATTACATGAATAACACTCTCTCTCTCTCTCTCTCTCTCTCTCTCTCTCTCTCTCTCTCTCTCTCTCTCGCAGTGTCTGAAGACCCTCTCTCTCTCTCTGCGTTTCTCTCTGTGTGTGTCTCTCTCTCTTCCCTTTCTCTCACCCCACCCTCTCTCTCTCTCTCCCTCTCCCTCTCTCTCTCTCGCAGTGTCTGTAGACTGTCTCTCTCTCTGTGTCTCTCTCTGTGTGTGTCTCTCTCTCTCACTCTTCCCCTTCCCTCACCCTACTCTCTCTCTCTATCTATCTATCTATCTATCTATCTATCTCTGTGTCAATGACTCAGCCCCGATTCTCTGTTCTGTGCCCTCTGCAGAAGCCTGCTGTCCATTGTGATGGGCCGTGTACAACGACTGGTATTATCGGAATTCGTTTTCATCCGCTGGTCAGTTCCCCAAGGGATTTGCCTGACAGCGCACCGGAGCAGACAGCGCCAAATTGGAAAACAAAATCGATTCAAAACCCAGCAGGCAAGATTGGAAGCAAATAAACCAGTTCGACAGCACAATTAAATACAAGAATCTAAATATCTCCCTCACTCTCTCAATCGCTTTCTGTGTCTATATTTCTAAAGTTTTCACATTAAGAAGAATCTGTAAATCACGTTGTTTGTCACCCACCTCACCTCACCCACCATAAACACTCACACTCAACTGACAGA
This sequence comes from Babylonia areolata, assembly GCA_011634625.1. Taxonomy (NCBI): domain Eukaryota; kingdom Metazoa; phylum Mollusca; class Gastropoda; order Neogastropoda; family Buccinidae; genus Babylonia; species Babylonia areolata. The sequence goes on from JAAQRG010178116.1 coordinate 9,878, forward strand.
CACAGACTCAGATACTTTATTCATAAAAACCAAGAGGAAAGAAAGTTATAAACTAATTCACACAGAATATCTTTGTTGCTACAAAGGCACTTCGCCTTTTGAACAATTCATAAGGATAAATAGTAAAGCGTTTAACAAGATAAGTGTTTATCGTGATAAGCCTAAAGAAACACGATTGTACGATTTTGTCCCTTATTCCTCTCACTTTTGAACAATCGGGCGCAAAGCGGGCCTTGGCTTCCTTTGAGTCTCTGCATAATCAGATCAGAAACGATAGACTGTCTATTGCCACAACTGCGTACAAAGGATTTACAAATGCCGAATCTGATTATCGTCGGTACACATTTTAGATGTCTGTCAATAATATATTGACATGTGGGTTGGGATAAAACATGAAACCTAATTATGTAATTGTCGGTACACACTTAAGCTGACTGTGAATAATATTTTGACATGTAAGTTAGGAAACGATATGAGAGAGACAGAGACAGAGACAGACAGACAGACAGACAGACAGACAGAGAGATACTCAATACACAATAACTGCAAACGGATACATGCTTCGGGCACTGCTTAAGCCACCAAGTGATTGGCTAAAATATAAAAGTATTATTATATAGACAGACAGACAAACAGATAGACAGCCACACAGATAGATAGATAGATAGATAGATAGATAGATAGATAGATAGATAGATAGATAGATAGATAGATAGATAGAAAGGGAAACAATCAAACAGATAAACAGACCCACAGAGACAGAGGAAGATGGGAATCCCTGGGGTTGCCAGGAGGGGAGACAGCCATTACACACTGACAGGTATCCCAGTGTCTTCGGGTGTGAGTTCTAGGAAGTGGCATGCGGAAATGAAACGGCTCGCTAATGGTCAGACCGTATGCCTGGGAAGGCTAGGATCCTGAATTCACCAACATGTCCCCCTTTTCGCCCTCCGGTAAGCCGCCAGAGTAGTCACGTGGTACGAAGATCAGGCTTCCGTCAAATGAAGAAAGAATCGTGGACCACACACACAGGGTAAGCTTTAAGAGTTAAATCTGAAACTTGTTTTAAATCTCCCAGGGTGCACATGCATATAGTCCTGTTATTGCCTCAATCTCTATTTTGTATCTTTGGATACATGAGACAAAGATCAAAGATTGCATTAGCTTCCAACATTTATGAAAAATGAAAGTAATGAACACGAGTTCAAGAGCCTGTAATTTCTGTCTGTTTTGTGGATAATGGCAACATGAAGCTATTCAGTACATACCATCCTTGAAAACAGAATGTGGCTGCCAACACCGACATATATGTCAATTCATATTTTCCAAAACCGAGCGCATGCGGCAGTTATAATTTCCAGAAGAAAATAAAAATGATAACTAGGATGAGGACGTCTAGATGTGTTCAACTGTTCAATTATCTCGATACTTGAATAGATGATTTGTGTCAGCTCTCCTTTAAAAATTGCATCCAGAAAAATAAGGGGAGTGGACACAGAAATGGAAGGGAAAAGGGAAAGAAAAAGTAGAGAAAACTAGACTAAATGCATTTTGCGACAGCAGATAAATTGTTCTGGTATGGCTATCGGAAAAGTAAAATTTGCAAGGTTAAAAAGAGCAGACATCCCATATTGACAATCCTCGGTATTGTAGGACTGACTGACTGATGCAAGATGGTGAAGCATGGGTAACTGCAGTATCTCATTTCCATTGCATTTCCAGCTGACTATTGCAGACAGAAGGAAAAAAAACCCAGACATTCGTAGGAATAATATAAATAAAACTTCATCTCACTGCAAACTATCAGAGCCACACAATAAGAGCACCCGCCAATCTATCATCCACCCACCCGTTCACTAGTCCACCTGAACAAGTAGAACATTATCCAATTTACATTTTGAAAAATGTAGCATATACAATATTCGTCAATTTAGAGTATCACAATTCACCACCAG
>JAAQRG010178135.1:0-2500 GCA_011634625.1 Babylonia areolata
TCATGGAAAACATCCAGTTCATTGCCAGAGATTCTGATGTTGGGTGGAGTGTCCACGCCCAATGGATTTTTTGTTCCAGAATGATGGTGATCCTAAGTCTCTGCAAGCCTTGCTGAAGCTGTTCACGAACTGATGAATGTCTTCAGCTGAGTAAGCAGTGACTATCAGAGGAAAAAATACGAGTCCTGGAAGGACGAATTCTAGGAGTCTGCTCTCTCTCTTTGCCTGCTTTGCTCTATGTCCAGTCTGTCTTGTGTCAGTATTTCTCATATGATATTCTGTGTGTGTGTGTGTGTGTGTGTGCGTGTTTGTGCATTTGTATATGTGTGTGCGTGTGTGTGCGTGTATGTGTGTGTGTGTGTGTGTGCGTGCGCGCGTGCGTGTGTGTATCCATACATGCAGAGTGCATGAACTGTGGTTACGTGGACCTGTACCTGATTTACTCACCATCAGGTCATGAGCTGGTGTCATACACAGCCATGATAGAGAGTTCGAGCAGCAGAGACTGCCTCAGGTTTTTTCTCCATCAAAGTTACTATAATGTTTTTGTGACGGACTACCTAGTGGTTGCATTGTTTTTGTATTTGCTTGTTTTCTTTTTTCTTTTCTTTTGTTGTTGTTGTTGTTGTTGTTGTTCGGATGGGGTTCGAATCCATATCGTCCCCTTTTCCTTGGCAGGCTAAATTAGAGGATACAGTTGGGCATCTGGAATTTATTTTTAGAGGCGGGTGTGTTGCTGTTGCTTGTGCACGAGGTTTTTATCGTGTATGTTTCTCTTTGTAGCTGGTCGTAGGGCCAGAGGCTTGCCATGATTGTGTAACAATGATTTGTGTGACACAAGTTGTGTGTGATGTTTTGTTTTTGTTGTTGTTGTTTTTTGTTGTTTTTTTAAGTTTCGGGTGTGTGACGTATTTGTATGATGACAGAGTGTCTAACTGATCTTGGGGAGAGAGAGAGAGACCTTGGAGAATGTCGTCATTGTGAGCAGCGTTTGGCTACTATTGTTGGTTTTGCTTGTTCTGTTTCCCTCAGAAGATGACCAAGTGTCCACCAGATGGGAATATCACTATTCGGTGTATCATTGTTTCGATGTAGGCACCTTTAGTTCGTCTGCAAAACGTGCTGTTCGTAGACCAGCAGGTGCATTTTCTGTCGTCCACTGTCCTGTGTTCGTCTTCCTGGTGTTGGATCTTCCGCTGGTCTCCAGTTCACGTGACTTTAGGCAGGAGGTATTGTATTCCAGAGCTTTTGACTTCTCTTGTTTAGTTTTCTTTGTTGCGGTTCGTCTTTTATTACTACCTTAGTATTGTCTGTCTATCGCTTGTACTTTAGAGTGATTTCCGCAACATTTATGTGAAAAAACTTTTTTGATGTATGCAGGGGCTATGAGTTTTCATGCTTTAATTAAGTATGATTTGAATACAGTATTTTTTTTTTCTTTTTTATGTGAGAAGTCAATTCTTTTTTTTCTTTTGTGTGGGTGGGGGTGGGGAAGGGGGTGGGTGGGTGGGATTTGACAATTGAACGGGAATATTTCGTGTCGTTGTCTGTCTGGGCAATAGTTGCATTTTCACTTGTTTGAATGGAAGGGAGAGAGATGATAAGATAACTTGCCTTACACATGTAAAAGACGATCTTTGTTGAATATCTTAAGATTTCTGTGGTGCGTCCAGCAAGACGCCATGGGTTGGCATTGAATAATTTTGTAATGTTAATATATGTATATAATTAATAATAAATATATATTAATAATACATGAATATGTATATATATGTATAATGATAACACTGATAATGAATAACAAAATACTGCGATGCATGGTAAATATGGTAAATTGTATTTTGTAACATCATTTATTAATAAATGAAAAAAAAAGAGAAAAAAATTATTGATTTATCGCTATGGCATTGACGCGACGGGATGAGCGGAAAGATGCAGGCCGGAGAATATTTCTGAAACCAACTCACACAGCAGTATACAACTTTCTGTTGCCGCTGTTGAGAGGGTTAGGAAACAGTTTTCCTTCTGATGACAGATGTGTTTTGCTTCATATAGTTTTGTTTAACTGAAAGAGGTTTAAAGATAATGGTCTCATAGCCTTTCACAGCCGAACAGGCAGTGAATTCATTTTAATCATGTGTACAGCTTGGTATGGGAAGGAAAGGCCCAATTTTCTCCTTCTTCCATCTTAAGCTTCCGTGACCTTTAACCATTACCTTTCAAGAGTTAAATTACCTGTGCCACTAATGAATTTTATCTGAACAATTATACAAAACAAAATCACACTGGTGTGTTAGCGTGTGACAAAAACACTGTAAATCTGTTCAATTTTCTATTTCAAAAGACAAAAATCATCACCAGTTTTAAAACACCAATATAACAACACACACTGAACACGTCCACAAATCACAGCTCCAAATAAATGGATTCTCTTAATTAAACTTCATGTATGTTCTAAAAAGGTAAAAAGAAATGTGCACATTCCGATTCAATGTCATGA
>JAAQRG010178135.1:7500-11834 GCA_011634625.1 Babylonia areolata
ACTGGGCGTAGTACGGGGTTGTGGTCAGCACAGACAGTGATAGGCTTCCTGCATGACACTGCTGTGGACCTCAGCAGGTACACCTGTACGTGTCCACATAGTGACAGCACATCAGTCACAGTTTCAGCCGAAATGTGTTTGAGAGTGACAGCCTCCAGGTATTTGGTCACATAGTCGACCATTGTTAAAATGTACCTGTTGCCAGACTCGGATGAAGGGGATATTGGTCCCACAATGTCGACTGCTTCCCGATTGAAGAGTTCAGAAATGAGGGGCATCTTCACGAGTGGCTCATTCGGGACTCGACCCTCTGCTACCGTCTTCTGGCATCTATCACATACTGTCTTCTGGCATCTATCACATACTGTCTTCTGGCATCTATCACAAGAATACATATAGCCGAATGTCGGCGCACATACTAGGCCAGTAGAAATGTGGGAAAACTCTTCCCTGTGTGCGCTGAACCCCAAGATGACCAGACATAGTGGCTTCATGGGCAAGAAGCAACGCTGTGGAACGTAGTTCCTTAGGAACACAGATTTGGGTTGCTTCCTCCAGATGGTCCCTGAAATGCCAGATCAGAATTCCCTGCTTCCTGAAATATATGACCTCTCCGTATCATGTCTTTTTGACGGCTTTAGACACAGCCAGCTCCCTAGCCTGGCAAAGGTCAGGATCACAATCCTGCTGATCCTGTAAGTCATGCCTGGACTCATGCCCCCAGATGTCTTTGACAGGCAAGGGAGACAACCCTTTAGCACTGGCAGCGGCCTGGGCCCGCGTCCCAACAGTGCCCACGGGACTGGCGTCTGCGTAAACTGGCACAGACACAGAAGTGCCATCCTCACGCCAGGCAGTATTGCTAATGAAGACCTCCTCTACCGGGGCCTCCATCACTGTCACGTCCAGTTTGCCCTTCACAAAAGGAGACTGGAAGTCTACCCTGGCGATGGGTAGGACACAGGTGCACCGTGATTCGGCCAGCACCACACGGACAGTCGCTCCGGTAAAAGAATCTTGACTGACAAAACGACGTGCCACAACAACAATGTGAGCTCCAGTGTCTCGCAAAGCTGGGGCTGCAAACCCATTGACGACAGTCTCACATGGTGGCGAGTTCTGCTTGCAGCATAGGAAACACAAAAAGATGGAGGTAGGGTATGGGAAACGTGCACCTGAGATCGATAGACTGACTGAACAATGAGGGAAACTTTTCTCTGCTGGCGGCACGCTTTGGCCACATGTCCATGTTTCCTGCAGAGGAAACAGGTAACTCCTGTGGTGCCCTCGATACCCCTTGCGCTGTCGCTAGAAGAACTACTTTGTTTTTGAGCTGCTCCGTTCTTTTTCCTCGGCATTATCATTGGAGATCCCAAGTTTTTCTGTAGGCTCAAGCTTCAGTCTCTGCTGACCTGCTCTCCTGGCACTGACAACCTTTGATGTAATGTGTGCGATTTCCTCTACTCTGTCTGGTTCTTCACGCTTAACCTCACTGACGAGCTCAGGGTTAAGGGGAGAGACAGACAGACCTTAAGTCGATTCTGGAGTGGCGGCCACAGCCATTTAACGCCGAGTGGGCATGTTTTTCCACAAAATGAGAGAAAAACAACATCAAAACAAGGCCAAGTCAAGTAACAACCCAAACTCAACTCACTTGAACAACGACCAAAGGGCCAGTAAATGATCACAAATAAGTTTACCTGAACATTCTTCAAGTGACACACAGCACAACTGAATTCAAAAGAGAGCAAAACGAGAAAGTAAATTGTACACAGATAACAGACAAGACAAAACGATAACACCTTGCCCCTCCCTACTAACCTAACGTACCCCGCATCTCCACCAAATTGTCACGCTCTATAGGAGAACGGACGGACTAGTAACCCCCACCCAACCCAGCATAACACCCAAACAACACAAACACAGACTATAAAAAAAAACAATCAATATATATTCATTCAGTACATGATGCAACAATGCACAGAGCGTTCAACTGATGATGGAAAACAAAAAAGCGCAGCTATAACACAGACAAGCAATTCAGCTGATTAACCAGAAAAGGCATGAAAAGGCCCAAACCAACATCGAGTCAAACGACCACGATTCCCCAAGTGAAGGCCAATGGTCTCAAGAGAGATGAACTGAATGAGTCCACGGGAAAAGCGATGATAAATCACAAGAGTATGTGTGTGAGAGTGTGAAAATGTGTGGAGACAAAGACACGGAAACGCAGTCACTCAGTTGATGACGATAAAGATACTTAAGCACTATAAGAGTAACGACTACGATGAAGGTGAGGAGATGAAGACGACGAGATGATGAACATAAGTACGACGACGAAGACAAGGACACGTAGAATCCCTTGTAGAGACTTGAAGACCAGAGAACTCTGGCGATAGAAGGCAGAGGAAGGCGGTGGTAGCCAACCGACCCCAAGACCACCCAAGTCAAAGGCGGGCAGTGGGAGCCAAAGGAAGACAGTGGATGGTCAGTGGAAGTCAGTGGATGGTTACGGAAGTGGGAACACTGCAAACATGGATACAGTCTATCATCCACTGGTAGGATTCACTCTTGCCCCACCCCCGAACCCCCCTCCGCTCCTCAAATGACCAGTAACATAAGTTTGTCAATAACCAAATCTGACAAAAGTTCCGGTTAACCCCCCTCTGCTCAACACATAGGCCATGGAACACTGCAATTTTAATCAGTTGACATATAAAAGCCTTATGCTATATTGATAATGTTTCAATGGCTGACAACGAAGCCACACCCAAGAAACAGAGTTAACGGAAAAGGATGAGGGAGTAATTCGGATATTCTAGCTTAACATGTATCACACATTATGCGACCATACACACCTCGTGGGTGCTTCGACACTGTTGTTCTCCAAAAGAGTGGATTTATTCCGTCACTTAGAAGCCATCTGCCTTCACTTGGAGTGCGATCAGTTATGATCAATCATTATCGTCGCCATTTTGTGTGTGTGTGTTATCCCATGCCCTTATTAAATCACTGATTCATTCGTCTGTGTTATTGTTGTGCCTGAAATTGCTGTGATTTAGCCATTTGTGTATTTACATTATGTGTTGAATAGATATATTATGAATTGATACGTTCTTATAGTCTGTGTTTGTAGGTAGGGTGGGGGTTATCAGTCTGTTCTCTCATAGAGCGTGACAGTAAGATTGAAGCTATCTTTTTTTCTTCCTTTTTTTTTTTTTTTTTTTTTTTTGTTGTTGTTGTTGTTGTCTACGACTTCCCCTACAAGAAGTCCATGAAGTAATTATCTTTGATCGTACATTCAAAGTCTACTTATTTCAACAATTCATCTTTGATTCCATCCTCCCTCTATCTATCCTGTTTCTCCCTTGGTAACATTAAAATGGAAAAAAAACAAAAAAAACAGGAAACTTTAATTAGATGTCTACAATCACCAGTCCATGTGACGGGACAATCTATAAAAAGAATCTTTTCCTTAATCAAAGATTCCAGAATATATTTGCTCCAAAGTATCATAACCAAGAAATACGGTTTACAACACGAACTTACACACACACACACACACACACACACAGCCACACAGACACACACACTTATGCAAACACAAGCAACCACGCACACACGCTCGCGTGCATACGTACACACAAACGCGCACACACGCGCATAAAAAGACACACACACACACACACACACACACACACACACACACAAAAGCGCGCGAGGGTGCGCGCGTACACACACACGTGCACACATATACACACTTATACTTACGAGAGCACGTGTGCTCAGAAGTATTCATCCACCAATTTATAGATACGCACTTTAGCACGAACATATTTATTGACAATTAAGTACTGACAAGCATCATTAGTGCGAAAACATAAAATAGATAAATCATCCCCTTCTGAAGGGAGTTTAAAACACAGATAAGAACTCACACAGACACACACACACACACACACACACACACACACACACACACACACACACACACACACACGCACACACACACATATGCTTGCACGCACGCTCACGCGCACTTGTGTCAATCTATGTAGTTATCTCAACAAAGTATATAATCTTGACTTTCAGGTACACTTACATAAACAAATTCACTAGTAAAGTCGTTCGAAACAAACTTGGATTTGCACTGAATTCAAAAGAAATGTATAAAGTGATGAAAATCAGTCTGTACTAGTAACAGATACAGGTGGAAACATGTCGAATGCAACAATTGTGTACCAGACAAATCAGACTGTTCCAGAAGGCTGTGTGGTTTCCGATGTATCAACTATGGGTTTCATCCCCTGGGACAACCCAGAGAACATCATCAG
>JAAQRG010178143.1:0-11837 GCA_011634625.1 Babylonia areolata
ATGACAATTATGTCTGCACTAAAACTGGTTGATTGAGTACTGACTATGATGTCTGCACTAAAACTGGTTGATTGAGTACTGAGAATGATGTCTGCACTAAAACTGATTGATTGAGTACTGACTATGTCTACACTAAAACTGGTTGATTGAGTACTGACTATAAGATAAGATAAGATAAGATAAGAATAACTTTATTATCTCCACCTGGAGAAATTTGGTCAGGTGCATTATCACAACATAGACAAGTAAACAACATGGGGACCATAACTGTAAAAGCCAACAACAGCCCCAACAAATATTACGAAGATACAAATGTAAAAATATCACATACATCGTTTCATACATACATCCACACACTGCAGGTAATAACTAGTATTCTTAATGTAAAAACAGAAAGAATTAAGAAACATTATTTGAATATAATTATAATTATATGTCTACACTAAAACTGGTTGATTGAGTACTGACTATGTCTACACTAAAACTGGTTGATTGAGTACTGACTATGTCTACACTAAAACTGATTGATTGAGTACTGACTATGTCTACACTAAAACTGGTTGATTGAGTACTGACTATGTCTACACTAAAACTGGTTGATTGAGTACTGACTATGTCTACACTAAAACTGGTTGATTGAGTACTGACTATGTCTACACTAAAACTGATTGATTGAGTACTGACTATGTCTACACTAAAACTGGTTGATTGAGTACTGACTATGATGTCTGCACTAAAACTGGTTGATTGAGTACTGACTATGATGTCTGCACTAAAACTGGTTGATTGAGTACTGACTATGATGTCTACACTAAAACTGGTTGATCGAGTACTGACTATGATGTCTGCACTAAAACTGGTTGATTGAGTACTGACTTTGATGTCTGCACTAAAACTGGCTGATTGAGTACTGACTTTGATGTCTGCACTAAAACTGGTTGATTGAGTACTGACTTTGATGTCTGCACTAAAACTGGTTGATTGAGTACTGACTATGATGTCTGCACTAAAACTGGTTGATTGAGTACTGACTTTGATGTCTGCACTAAAACTGGCTGATTGAGTACTGACTTTGATGTCTGCACTAAAACTGGTTGATTGAGTACTGACTTTGATGTCTGCACTAAAACTGGTTGATTGAGTACTGACTATGATGTCTGCACTAAAACTGGTTGATTGAGTACTGACTTTGATGTCTGCACTAAAACTGGCTGATTGAGTACTGACTTTGATGTCTGCACTAAAACTGGTTGATTGAGTACTGACTTTGATGTCTGCACTAAAACTGGCTGATTGAATACTGACTATGATGTCTGCACTAAAACTGGTTGAACGAGTACTGACTTTGATGTGTGCACTAAAACTGGTTGAACGAGTACTGACTTTGATGTCTGCACTAAAACTGGTTGATTGAGTACTGACTATGATGTCTGCACTAAAACTGGTTGAACGAGTACTGACTTTGATGTCTGCACTAAAACTGGTTGAACGAGTACTGACTATGATGTCTGCACTAAAACTGGTTGAACGAGTACTGACTATGATGTCTGCACTAAAACTGGTTGAACGAGTACTGATTGTTCATGGTGCCTGCACTCTAACTGGCTGATCAAATACTGTTCATGTTGCCAGTGCTGTCACTTGTTGATCAGGTATTGACTGTTAATACCAACACTAACAGGTTGCTTTGTTTGTGATGCCTACACTCTAACTGGTTGATTCAGCTTTGAATGCTTATTATGCCTGCACTCTAGTTGTTAAAGTCATGTATATAATGCCTGCCACTTGACTTAGACTGGTCAGCTCTCGTCTTACCATCATCAGTGTCATTGAAGCCTATGGAGGTCTGCATCTTTGGTGCCTTACTGACATTTTGTCAAAGCTTCGTTCTTTGCTGAGATGTTCTGTTTGATGTTCAAACAAAACTGGTTTGAGAATGTCCACAATCATAAGCACTTTCATGGTTGATTGACTCTTTTGACTGCTGCTGGCAAGAATGCTGTACAGTGAATGACTGTCACCTAACAGTGAAAAGGCTGAGGTTTACAGGTCAGGAGGCTGGTCCTTCTTTGGACTCCTTGTCACCATGAATTGCACTGCAGTAAATATCAATTACAACTTTGAAAAGTACACAAAAAGTTATGTTCCTGCACTTAAGGTTCATGCAGCACACTGGTTATATTTCACCCAGGTTCAACAGTTCAGGGGTTAACACGTGCTTTGACACGGTGAAAGTCTGCATCAGTGTGTGTGTGAGAGAGATGCAGTGTAAGGGAAATAACTCTAATACCAGAGCTGTGGGTATGACTGGAAGTTGTTGTGTCCCATGAAAATTTCTCTCAGCTCTTGCTTCGCTTTACAACACTGTTGTTTACATGCAAATAAAAGTTGATCAGTATCTTGCATGCACACAGATATATGTCATGTTCTTTTTGTCTTTATTTTGATAGTTTTTCTTCAGAAGCTCATAGACATGTGCTCTGTACCAATAAGTGTTGTCACAAAAATGTTTCATTGTTATCATAACTCAGTGCTTGACAGACAAACATAACTCAAACCAAAAGAATAAGGACAATGTCAAAAATCTTACAGAAATGTCAGATGACAAAGTGAAAACCTTGATCTGGGTTTGCCTGTTTGGGTTTTTTTCATGTTGTTGTTTGGTGGTTTGTTTGTTTGTTTGTTTTATTCACGGAACCAGGGAAACAGTGCAATGTTGAAACAAGTGACCAGCAAATCACTGCCACAAAACTTATAACACTTTGTTGAGTGTCTTCATGTGTGATGAACAACATGAGGTCAATGCCACACAGTATGACATAGTAATGCCTGGTATACATTATTTTTTCTCCATACCTAGTATGATAGCATTATCATTTTTGCTGCAATGTTGTTGTGCAATGTGATTTTTTGCCATAAATTAATCACATCCAAAAAAAAGTTTGTGATCTTTATGAATGTCATGATAAAGAAGAAATGTATTTCCATAGAACTAAATCATGTGCGGGAATAAATGGCATCACTTTGACACAGCATTCACATGCAAGCACAGCGCTGAAACAAATGGATGAAAGACAGAACTTCAGAACACATGCCGACAGAAGGCCAGAGAACCAATGAAGGGGAAAAGGTATGGTAATTCTGTAACGCTTGTCCCACCTGTCTGTGTGCAGAGGCTGAGTCTGAGCCTGAAGCAGAGTGTGCAGTGTATGTTTGGTTCCATGGCACAGCTGGTCTCCCCCAAGTAGCTGGCTGCGCTGTGCCCTGGCTTCAGCGTCGTAGGGGGAAAGCAATGTGTGATGTGGCATGTGTGAAGGCTGAGTGAATTCTGGGTTCTCTGCAGAACTGTCAACGACACACCACAATAAACGTGACATTCATTGTGTCTTTTTTTTTTCTTTTCTTTTCTTTTTTCTTTTTCTTTTCCTTTTTTTTTTTTCTTGTGGTTGGATGTAACTAAAGTGTTGATTTGACACCTGTGGTCAGCTGTGTAGGGGAGAGTAGCTATGTGTGCACAAACTATCAACACTGAAGTGCTTTGACATGAACTGGCCTAGAACTCGCTTGTTTTCCAGTCTGCTGAGTGTGCTGAGCAGTGTTAGTTGCAAATAAGCTTTTTGTGTGATGTCACAGTCTTTGCAGGTTTTTTGTTTTTTTGTGTGTGTTTTTTTTTTTACTGGAAATGTGTCATTTTGTCACTGTGTGATGTTGTTGTTATGGGAGGATGGGGTTATCATAGAATGTATAGAATGTGGAGGAGAGACCAGTTTGATAAATATCTTTGCAGAAGGTTGTTGTTTTTTCAAAAGGTACGCCAGCTCACAATAGAATTTTGAACTGGATGATTGAACTAATACAAAAATACAAAGACAAGTTTTGGAGTTACAAAACTTGTGAGTTAGTGTAATTTACCAACTTTAATTGTGCATGTTAGGAAAGCAATTTTGACTCCCAAATCATTGATCTCTGCAAGACGGCCAACTATAAACTTGCTTTCCTCAAGTTAAATCTCAGAAACTGCCCCCTCTCTCCACCACCAAGCTGAATAGTCCTATGCAGCTCCGTGCTCTCCACTCTCACCCCCAACCCTACTTACTCCCTTACTTCCCCTTGAGAGTTGATGGATGGCCTACTTAGTGTTAGCCTGCTCCACGTCGGAGTATGGTGTGGTGGTGTGGGACCTATACCAAAACAAAGACTGTTGAAACAGTCCAGTGCCCAGCAGGTGTGGTTGACAACAAAAGATTTTTCAGATTGAGAGCCCTGGCAGTCTTGTATGACACACATTTTGTATTTATTTAACAGATTTTGATTTGTTTCATTTTGTTTTATTTCATTTTATTTATTGTTATTATTTTCTAGTGATGGAGTGAGAGGAATACAATGAAGCTGGTCCCATGCATATAACTCTTGCTCCTGTCAAAAAACGTATTTGTGTCCCTTTGATTATGGAGCCTCAAGAATGAGTCCAAAGCCAGGCAGTCTGGCTGACAACAAAAGACTGCAGGTTGAGAGCTTACAACTCATATGTTACAGTTATTTCACTCTTGTTGTTTTGTTTCATTTTAGTTTTGTTTTTTTGTGTGTTTTTTTGTGTGTTTTTTACTGAGAGAGGAACACGGAGGTACCCTATTCAGGGGAGAGAACTCTTGCTCCCATTCCCCCTGCTCTGCTCTCCCCCCACCCACCCCCCCAGCCCCCAGAAAACTGCATGAATTTTGTGTTCCTTGCATTATTAGGCCCTAAGAATCGTATTTCCAGACCACTTAACAGTAGCAGCCCCTTTGACACAGATTCTATGATTATGGAGAAGGGAGATAGTGAAGCAGTTGTTTTGCTTTGGTGTCCCTTTAGATTATTCAATGATTGACAGTTAACTGGTTTCAGTTTCAAGGAGGTTTCAAACTGATTGATATATACTCGATATACCCACACCACATCTGCTCAAAACATAATATAAAGAAGCAGATGCCTGACCTATGCATGAACCTGACAGGCTGGTTGGGCCTTGAAAGCATACACTAAATTTGTATAGTTAACGACAGTTAAGGATGTCCCTTTTAACTTATCAACTGATTCACTGCATTTTTTGCTTTGTTTGTTGTTTTGTTGTTGCCTTTTTAACAGCAGATCATTAGTTGTAGTGTTTGGATCTGTCTGCACGCTCTGACACTTCCCAGAAACTGAAACTGACCTGATTAACATTTAACAAAGGGAGGATGTTGTCCCTTTCAGATTATAAGGTGATTGATTCTTAACATAGCTTTGGTTTATATTTGTTGTTAAGGATTGTCAGGAGAACTAGATGCAGTGATCTCTTCTCTGGTGCATCTGCACTCGTTTCACATGCAGTGTCTACCAGTTTGTTTAAACTTTTCTCTTTTTTTTTTTAATTATTTGTGGTGGAGGGGAGATGTTCGTTAAGTCATTTTAAGGGTTTTTTTTGTTTGTTTGTATTTTTGTTGTTAGTGATGGTGATGTGTGTGTGTGTGTGTGTGTGTGTGCGTGTGAGGTTTTGAGTTGTTTTGTTGTTGCTGTACTGGTGTGAAACCCTCCCTCCTTGTGATACTTTGTTAAAAACATTGATTTAACAGTGATCTGAATGTTGTGTTGATCCTTGTTTTAATGGTGGTGATGATGGTTTTTGTTCTTCTTCTTGTTTTTTGACAGGGTGTAAGCAGTGTTGTAAAGACCAGTCAGCATTATTTTCCAGTGAAGTTTATGTGATTTGTTTATTGGGGTTTTGGGGTGGTTTTGTTGTTGTTGTTGTTGTTTTTGTTTTGTTTTTGTTTTCAGTGTTGCTAAGAGTGTTATTTGTGATGTAAGAAACAACTTTCATGGATTGTGCTGTTTTCATTGGTCTTTCAGTTGTTTCTTTTTTCTTTTTTCTTATTACTCATCATGACTGCATTACTGCTCCTTCATTAGTTTAGAAGTTACTAACATCCAATTCATGCATTATTCTCTGTGAAGTCAGGAAGTTGAGTAAGTCCCCACAATGAGATCAGCTTAGGTATTGTTTGAAATAATAGTTTGAATAAGTTGGCTGACATGTTTTCAGAAATGTACAGATGTAGAACTCTGCTGCAAAACACCAATTGGGAAATTAAGCTTTCAAACTGGTTTAATTTGCTCACCAGTTGGGCTGATTGTTTCAGTTAAGGTTTTGTTGTTGTTTTCTCTGGGTATGAAAAGGGGCAGAAAGAAAGTGATGTGGTTAGAAGTAGGGAGAGCTCATGATCAAGTTTAACTGTGATAGTTTTATTTGGATGTTGTGATGTCTGGTAGTTTTTCAATATAGACGTCATTCCACTTCTTTTGTGGGGAAAAACAATGTGATACTGTACACCACTCCAGTTGTTGGTACCATTGTAGCCCATGGTCTGTTCAGCAGACTGTGTTTTTGTGCAGACTGCATATTTTTGTGCTGGCAAACAACAATGTGTTTTGATATCTACGCTGTCAGCAAGGATGTGTGCTAACTGCATTATTATATAATAATGTGTTTTGATAAACAAGAAAATGTTTTCAATTAAACTTGAAATGCTTTCTGTATGTACTGAATTATTTTTGTACAGCAGTCACGTAGCGTTTTTTAACTTGTAATTTCAGCTTTGTTGTGTGTGAATGCAGATTAGCTGTGTTCAAGGTTTGATGATATGATAAGATACTACTGTACTGTGTGTTTTCTTTGAGAAAAGGGGAGAGCATCTTGTTGTTATCTCTATGCTTCATTGATTGATGTGCTAAGATATGTTTTCTTGTGATACAGTTTGTGTGCTTCACATGTAGTGAAATGGTAGGGTTTAATGAACTGCCTTCAGAAACATGCACACTTTAGGATTTGTTGTTTTGTTTTTTCAAGATTTTAGATTTTTAATCAACTCGTGAACCATTTGGGCATAAAGGGTTTCAGAAAACAATTTTACAAAAACACTACTAGATTTTATCATAATGTTTGCACCAAAGATAAAATGTGTTAGCATTCCTTTATCAAAGGGAAAATGTCCTACACAACACTGCAAGTTATAATATGAATTCACTATATATGTCTTAACAGAACCCATTCGCTTGCATGAGAATACATACTTTCAGTATGACTATTTACCAGGTAACAACCTTTTATAAATATCAGAAAATCATGGACACTCCATGTTAAGATAAGATTCACCACCAACAGTATTCATGTTACATTTTCTACAAGCATGGCATTCTCTTTGAAATCCATTTACCCACCTTGTTTCAGTTTCAAGCTTGTGATCCTTGGTTTGAATCCTGGTCACAGTATAAAGGTGCAGATTTTTCTGTCTCCCAGGTCAGCAGATGTGCAACCTGCTAGTGACTTAACCACCACTATGTATATATGCATGCAGAAGATCAAATGTACATGTCATGGGTTATGAAAACAAGAACATACACAGCACGCACACCCCGAAGATGGAGTGTGGCTGTCTTCATGGCATCTAGGGTGAAAACAGGCGTGTGTGTAAAAGACCACTCATGTGTACAAGAGAAGGTGGGAGTGGCAGCCCACAAACACAGATGAAGAAGCACAATATGGGATGAAGACACTGTGATTGGCAATGGCCCAGAATTCTCTGTCATAATATGGTATTTTTGTCTTCTTACTGAACGTGTACTCTATACATGTTTTTTGTTGTTGTTGTTGTTTTGTGTGTGTGTGTGTGTGGTTCTGTTAGTCATCAGATTGTGTTTAAAATGAAATGTGATATATTTTTACAGCTTTTTTTGTCTTTTTTTAAATTTTCATTTATGCTCACTTTGCTTTTTATCCATATGGTGCTATATACACAAATCAACCACTTTTGTTGTTGAGTTAACTTTGTTTCGTTCAAATGACTTCATTTTTTAACATTCTGGTTTTTTGTTGTTTTAGTTTGGACGATGCTGTTTGCATTTATTTGAAGTAGTGCAATGCAATTTGTGTTATGTTCGTTTAATGTGTAGTGCCATGTTTTGTGCATTAAGTATACTGCTGTGCTTTATATCTTGTGTTGGTGTGATGGACACACAGTGTATATGTGTAACAGGGAGGAGATGATTTGATCTGCCATCCTGAATGGCAGAACTGGTTGGATGTCGGCCTTCTGTCGAGTGTTCACCAGTGATCAGGAAGCAAAACATTTGAAAGTAAAGGCACTTTACTCCGATTTTCCTAGTCCACCTGTCTTCAGCCAGGGGGAGTTTAACAGCAGAGGAAGGAGAAGATTGGGGCCCCCCTTCCCAAGCTGAGTCCTAGACACAATGAACTTGTATTCACTGCCCATACGGCCAGTATCAGTATCAGTAGCTCAAGGAGGCGTCACTGCGTTCAGTCAAATCCATACACGCTACACCACATCTGCCAAGCAGATGCCTGACCAGGACCGTAACCCAACAATACAGCCATACATTTGCTATGGGACCTTTAGCCTTTTTTTCAATCCCTGAAACACTGATGACAGAACTCTGTGAAAACAGTGGGAATTGTGCGATCACGGAGGCTGTGAATGTTGTGTGTGTCGTATGTATGCATAATAATGTCAGGTGGCTGCTGTGAATGTTGTGTGTGTCGTATGTATGCATAATAATGTCAGGTGGCTATCTTTTACTTTTGTTGCCCGCCCCTTGGTATTTCTGTGATAATTTTATTGGCTTTTCCTTCTTTTTTTTTTTTTACAGATTTGACTAGACTCTCTGTCTCTGTCTCTCTCTCAGATCAGGCCTATACATGAATTAACCCTCTCTCTCTCTCTCTCTCTCTCTCTCTCTCGCTTGCTCGCTCTCTCTTGCTCTCTCTCTTCTGTACTTGTACAGTTTTTGTTTGTAATTTTCCATCTGATGAAGAGACGTGGAGGCAGACACCAAGAAGATGGGCGTCACCAGGAAGCAAAGGCAGAGGATAGGGGACTGTGGAGACGCTTGTTGACTCACTATACCCCAGGAGGGGTGACAGGCCCAAGTATGTTTCCACCCAAGTCTTCCTTTCAGTTAGCTCAGACTGTTCCCACACTTTGTAGCCTGCCGACTTGTGATCAGCTTTGTTCCTGTGAGGCAGGAAACCCATTGAAAGGTGGAAAGCTTTGTTCCTGTGAGACAGGAAACCCATTGAAAGGTGGAAAGCTTTGTTCCTGTGAGACAGGAAACCCATTGAAAGGTGGAAAGCTTTGCTCCTGTGAGACAGGAAACCCATTGGAAGGTGGAAAGCTTTGTTCCTGTCAGACAGGAAACCCATTGAAAGGTGGAAAGCTTTGCTCCTGTGAGACAGGAAACCCATTGAAAGGTGGAAAGCTTTGCTCCTGTGAGACAGGAAAACTGTTGAAAGGTGGAAAGCTTTGTTCCTGTGAGACAGGAAAACTGTTGAAAGGTGGAAAGCTTTGTTCCTGTGAGACAGGAAACCCATTTGTTCCTGTGAGACAGGAAACCCATTGAAAGGTGGAAAGCTTTGTTCCTGTGAGACAGGAAAACCGTTGAAAGGTGGAAAGGCAAGGTGAAAGCGTGTGTCAAGGCAGGGTCACAGAAGGTATTTCACTGGCTGCCGTCACTGCCCTGGCAAGCGTGTTTGGGGCCAGTTTGTTCTGCTGACATCATGGGAAAATGTCAGAATGGAGGAAGGGGAGGGAACCTGTCATTCCCTCCCTTACTCATTTGCTTCATATACCCTGCCCCACACCCTCTGTCCCTATCTCTGTCTCTCTCTCTCCCACCACCCTCTCTGTCTCTGTTTCTCTCTATCTCACTCTCTCTCTCATTCTTTCCCTTCTGTCCCATAAAAACTGGATGTAAAAAGCAGTTGTGCTTACTCCACTGCCCAAGTGAATTTTTTTTAATGTTTTTCTATTACTGTGTCACTCAGATGTCAGAGAAGAATATCAAAATATCAGTATTTTTGTTTGCATCAACAGGTACAGTTTTTGACACATATTCCAGTAGATGAACGTAAAGAGTTTATGTTGTGAAAGTGATACTGCTAGCGATGTGAATACATGTGCTGTTTGCGATATGACTGTGCATGTGAAAAAAAACAAAAAAACACACACACACAAAACACATGGGCATACATGTCATTGGTCTGATGTGAATACAAATATGTTGTGTTTGTGTCTTTTAGTGCCCATGTAGCCTGTGTCTGAGATCATTTTGATGGCTTCTTTACTTTCTTCTGCAGAGGAACTTTTGAACTGTCACTACTTTCTGAGATATCAAACAGATGAAAACATTTACAACTGTACAAGCCATTTTCAGCTGTTAGAAAGAAGCAGAGAAACATTTGTACAACTATCATGTATTTTAGGATTTCCACCCACTATCTTGTCAACCAGTCCTTTTCGGGTTGGGAAAAATGAAAGGTCTTTCCTCTATCTTATCTGGCTGCCCATTGCACCCTGTGGTATGTAGGACAACAATGAAGAACCACCACTCTTGTCCGATTTGGACCAGTCTTTTAATGGTACCCCATGTGTGCTTCAGGGCCTTTAGTTCTTCAGCCATTCTGCACCATGTGTTCTTTGGCTTTCCTCTCTGGCATCTGCCTTCTGGTGTCCAGTGAAGAACTTGCAGGTGACATGACCTTTATCTCTTCACGTGACATATCCAAACTGTTTCCACCGCCTTCTCATGATGATGGTCTCCATGTTCTCTTGTTGCACAGGGCGAGTATTGTTGATGGGAGATACATAGCACTGGACTAGAAGATTTGCAGGATTCTTTGGAGGTTTTTCGCATGGAAGGGCGACAAAAAGGATAAAAGGTACATAACAAGAAATAAGTCAAATGCTCATAGGCTACATTTTTTTGGTTTAAACTTATTTCAATGGTTAATCTGCAAATCCTGACAGCAAAATAAATGAATAACTAACTCAGGCCAGTTTCCAATCATCAAGTGAAATGAATTGATTACACTCCGGTGATATCAGTCACAACCACAGCTTTTCCTGTGCCTGGGTTTGCACTTACTGTTCTTTTTCTTTTTTTCTGCTGACACACTGGTCACCTTTCTTTTTGGTTTTGTCCAGAACATGTTGGCCAAGAAAGATTCAGTCAGAAACTCCCAACCCAAATTTGACCTGACCCACCATGGGCATTCCCAGACACACCACCCCCTTCTGGTGAACTACAAACCTTAAGGGAACTTGATGTTGCACTGTTATGGATTTGTTTTATTTTTAATTTAGTACCTTTCTAAGGGCATTACTGTCATCATGGTATTGCTTCTAATCTGACCATTCCAGAAAAAAGTTCATTGACTGTGGATGTTCTGTTTGCTGCTGTCACCTGAATCATGGACTGTAAGGAACAATGTCTCATCATGGACTGTAAGGAACAATGTCTCATCATGGACTGTAAGGAACAATGTCTCACCTGGATCATGGACTGTAAGGAACAAGGTCTTATCTGGATCATGGACTGTAAGGAACAATGTCTCATCATGGACTGTAAGGAACAAGGTCTTATCTGGATCATGGTCTGTAAGGAACAATGTCTCACCTGGATCGTGGTCTGTAAGGAACAATGTCTCATCATGGACTGTAAGGAACAATGTCTCACCTGGATCATGGACTGTAAGGAACAATGTCTCATCATGGACTGTAAGGAACAATGTCTCATCATGGACTGTAAGGAACAATGTCTCACCTGGATCATGGACTGTAAGGAACAAGGTCTTATCTGGATCATGGACTGTAAGGAACAATGTCTCATCATGGACTGTAAGGAACAAGGTCTTATCTGGATCATGGTCTGTAAGGAACAATGTCTCACCTGGATCGTGGTCTGTAAGGAACAATGTCTCATCATGGACTGTAAGGAACAATGTCTCACCTGGATCATGGACTGTA
>JAAQRG010178146.1:0-11785 GCA_011634625.1 Babylonia areolata
CTCTGCATTAGGTAAAACCCATTTACACCACTACAATACCCACCCCTGAAAACAGAGTATGGCTGCCTACACGGTGGAGTAAAAATAAAACCAAAACAGTCATGCATGTAAAAGCCAAATCCTGTAGTCTGTACATATGAGTAAACATGGGAGTTCCCATGAACGAAGAAGAAGAAGACTACCATATCTGCTAGGTAGATGTCCGACCAGTAGCATAACCCAATGCACTCAGTCACGCTTTGAGTGCATGCACATAATGATCTTTGTGTACCCATCAGAGTGGATTTCTGCTGCAGAATTTTGCCACAGCACAACACTTCCGCTGCCATGGGTTCTGTTTCAGTGCACCACGTGCACGCTGTGCGAGGGATCTCTGTTTATTTGTCCAAATGGCTGGACACTCAGCTTGATTTTCCAGTCAAAGTTGGAAGAAATGGCAAGACAGCGATTCAAATCCAGACCCTCTTGAACACTGCATTTTCAGAAAAGTGACTTAACCATTCTTCCACCTTCTTCCTTTAGGATCTGTTTTGTAGCACTTCAGTTTTTTGACTGATGAGGTCTTGTCTGTCGTCATATCGTTTAACACTTCAGTTATTATGTCTGATGAGGTGTTATCTGCCACCACATCACATAACACTTTTGTAACACTTCAGTTATTATATGTCCGACTTCATCTGCCTTCAACTGTTCACACTTTACCTGTCTATGAATGATGCTCACCCAAAAGTAACTTTTACAGCAATCTCTTTCTTTCCCCTGTGTGTTTCTTGGGTAAAAATAGTTTGCTGGCAATTCCAAGATCTGTAATCAGTCCACGGGGAATGAAACTGCTATCATGTCAGCATAGGAATGGCTCTCTCTCACACAGATAATTGAAATGCTCCCCACCCCCCACCCCCCGCCTCCAGTCTCTGAAGAGTTTCCATTTTATATTTCCTTTTTCAGTCTTTCCAATGTTACTTTTAAATAAAGAAGGGTTGTTTTGTTGTTACCTGCACTTGTTTTCCTCCATAATTATGGTGTTGCATGAACAGTGTGTGTGTGTGTGTGTGTGTACGTGTGTGTGTGTGTGTGTTGTTGTTGTTGTTGTTGTTGTTGTTGTTGTGTAGTGTGTGTGTGTGTGTGTACCGGTATTCTTTTTCCCCTAAAGCTTTTTTTGGTATTATTGGTGGTTTGAGTTTTGTAGTTTTAAGTAGGTGGATTTATCATTACTTACTTTTAAAAAGGTACCAATTATTCCAACCTACTGTATACACTGCAAACAGACCCATGAAATGCACATGTACATGCGCGCGCGCACGCACGCACACGCACACACACACACACACACACTCTCATGTGTTCACAGACACAAAACATTGTCCAACACACACACACACACATACACATAGTGAAAGTGAGACCATTTGCAAAACCTCTTTCCAAAACATTAAAATTTCCATTTAAAAAAAACTAATGATGATGGGACAAGATGGACAGCAAACAGAAATATTGGAAGTTGGATGGTTGATAGCAAAATGTGTCGAATCATTATATATATATATATATATATATATATATATATTCAAAAATCTATACTAGTGTTCTTCCCTTGAAATACACACCACTCACTATCATTTACATTCTTTTAAGAAAGAGACTTCAAACAGTGTCATCCCATGAACACGTAAAGCACTCACTGCAATAACTGTACCTGTTAGAGGTTAAAGTTTTATCTCTCATTTTCTTACCTTTACCTTTTGTCTTATTTCAAATGCACGGACTCAACTGAGACTTCTTCATGGAAAACAATGCATTCTTCCATCACCAGATAACTTACCAAGAAACAAAAAGATATAGATTTCTTGTAACAGTCCTGCCAATGCAATTTTCTTGTCTCACAATCACTTCACACCAGCTGATGCTAAATTCTATACGTAGGTGCGCCTGTGTAAACCATTCAAGCTCTACAACTGTTCAATATTCTCGCCTGCCACAGTCTCTTTCTCCCTGTAGTGATGAACAGGACGGCTAAGCCATATCAATGTATTTTTTAGTTCAAGTGCTGAGATAAGCACAAAGAGAACTGCCTGTTTGACATTATGATTAAGTACACACTTTAGGCTTTGTGTGGCTTGTGGAACACGTCCCAATTTTCCCTTCACTCCCAGTGAAGCAAAATATGCATTGCTGTAAGTGCACAGAACTGAATCACAGACATGCTGAGTTCCAACTGAGAAATGTGCAGTAAACCAGCCCAATTAGTCTCACTGTTAAACACACACACACACACACACACACACAGAGAGAGAGAGAGAGAGAGAGAAATACAGACCTTCCAGTCACATCTTCTCACAGCTGTTTCAATAAATAAAGTTGCTGACTAGCCATCTAATTTTACCACCCATCTTATCATTACAATTCCAATAACCATTTTGAAGTCCGGTGCACGCTGCCTGATTAAGTTTTACCTCACTCCAGGTGTACATGTACATAACTGACTGATCATCAATATGTCTATGTGTGACGAGTTTTCCAGTCATTTTGTGTCTGATGAGTTTTTCCAGTCTATGTCTAAGTTTTCCAATAATTATGTGTCTGACAATTTTCCAGTTATTTTGTGTCTGCCATTCTTTTTTTTTTTCTTTTTTTTTTCTTCTGGTCATTTTATGTCTGACAAGTTTTCCAGTCATTTTGTGTCTGGTGTGTTTTTCACTCATTTTGTGTCTGTCATTTTGTGTCTGGTGTGTTTTTCAGTCATTTTGTGTCTGATGTGTTTTTCCCAGTCATTTTGCATCTATCAAGTTTTCTGGTCATTTTGTGTCTGGCAAATTTCCCAGGCATTTTGCGTCTGACACGTTTTCCAGTCATACTGTTATTCCATTAATGTATCTGATGGTAAATTTGATCTGGAAATTAACAAGAAACTGACGTTGGAGCATTTACAGAGAAATGGAGATAAACACTAGATATTATCTATACTTAATATCAACATACATTCATGTGTATGTGACTTGGCTGCCCCTATCATAATCTTTTCCCTAGTTTTCAAGACAGAAAAACAAACAAGCAAACAACACAAAAAACAACACAACTAAAATACACCTGACAAGAGGCAGAATGTAAGTGTGAAGTAAGCAGGTGTGTGTGTGTGTGTGTGTGTGTGTTAAAGTCCTGGGAAAATGATGATAAGCAGGTGTGTAGAGTAAGTACGGAGGTGTGGAGCACTGGACACAGAGAAGACCAGATATGCTGTACCACTTTGTTCACAACAACCCAAGTTGGTAGGACAGTAACATAAAGCAAGCTGTAAACTCTCCTGCGCCTGCAGTATGACAGATGCCATGAAGGCAGCTGACATGAGCTACAGAACTCTTCTGACCACAGGGGAGGATGAATGGCAGTAGGACTGCTTTCCTTCCCTCCATACTTTTTACACACACTGAGGCCAGTGAAGGGGGGGGCAAGTAGTAGCAACTGAACTGTTCTGAAAAATGTCATAACCACAAATGAGAAAAGTTATGTGCCAAGGGTGGGTTTTAAACTCTTCTAACCACAGGGGCGACAGGTAGCAAGTGGTCACCTGAGAAATAATGACAAGTAGTAAGAGAGAAGTTTTTTTAACCCTTCTAACCACAGGGGTGACAGGTAGCAGGTGGTCACCTGAGAAATAAAGGATGACAAGTGGTAAGAGAGAAGTTTTTAAACTCTTCTAACCACAGGGGTGACAGGTAGCAGGTGGTCACCTGAGAAATAAAGGATGACAAGTGGTAAGAGAGAAGTTTTTAAACTCTTCTAACCACAGGGGTGACAGGTAGCAGGTGGTCACCTGAGAAATAAAGGATGACAAGTGGTAAGAGAGAAGTTTTTAAACTCTTCTAACCACAGGGGTGACAGGTAGCAGGTGGTCACCTGAGAAATAAAGGATGACAAGTGGTAAGAGAGAAGTTTTTAAACTCTTCTAACCACAGGGGTGACAGGTAGCAGGTGGTCACCTGAGAAATAAAGGATGACAAGTGGTAAGAGAGAAGTTTTTAAACTCTTCTAACCACAGGGGTGACAGGCAACAGGTGGTGGTCACCTGAGAAATAAAGGATGACAAGTGGTAAGAGAGAAGTTTTTAAACTCTTCTAACCACAGGGGTGACTGGTAGCAGGTGGTCACCTGAGAAATAAAGGATGACAAGTGGTAAGAGAGAAGTTTTTAAACCCTTCTAACCACAGGGGTGACAGGCTACAGGTGGTCACCTGAGAAATAAAGGATGACAAGTGGTAAGAGAGAAGTTTTTAAACTCTTCTAACCACAGGGGTGACAGGCAACAGGTGGTGGTCACCTGAGAAATAAAGGATGACAAGTGGTAAGAGAGAAGTTTTTAAACTCTTCTAACCACAGGGGTGACTGGTAGCAGGTGGTCACCTGAGAAATAAAGGATGACAAGTGGTAAGAGAGAAGTTTTTAAACCCTTCTAACCACAGGGGTGACAGGCTACAGGTGGTCACCTGAGAAATAAAGGATGACAAGTGGTAAGAGAGAAGTTTTTAAACTCTTCTAACCACAGGGGTGACAGGCAACAGGTGGTGGTCACCTGAGAAATAAAGGATGACAAGTGTTAAGAGAGAAGTTTTTAAACTCTTCTAACCACAGGGGTGACAGGTAGCAGGTGGTCACCTGAGAAATAAAGGATGACAAGTGTTAAGAGAGAAGTTTTTAAACTCTTCTAACCACAGGGGTGACAGGTAGCAGGTGGTCACCTGAGAAATAAAGGATGACAAGTGTTAAGAGAGAAGTTTTTAAACTCTTCTAACCACAGGGGTGACAGGTAGCAGGTGGTCACCTGAGAAATAAAGGATGACAAGTGTTAAGAGAGAAGTTTTTAAACTCTTCTAACCACAGGGGTGACAGGTAGCAGGTGGTCACCTGAGAAATAAAGGATGACAAGTGTTAAGAGAGAAGTTTTTAAACTCTTCTAACCACAGGGGTGACAGGTAGCAGGTGGTCACCTGAGAAATAAAGGATGACAAGTGTTAAGAGAGAAGTTTTTAAACTCTTCTAACCACAGGGGTGACAGGTAGCAGGTGGTCACCTGAGAAATGAAGGATGACAAGTGGTAAGAGAGAAGTTTTTAAACTCTTCTAACCACAGGGGTGACAGGTAGCAGGTGGTCACTTGAGAAATAAAGGATGACAAGTGGAAAGAGAGAAGTTTTTAAACTCTTCTAACCACAGGGGTGACAGGTAGCAGGTGGTCACCTGAGAAATAAAGGAAGACAAGTGGTAAGAGAGAAGTTTTTAAACTCTTCTAACCACAGGGGTGACAGGTAGCAGGTGGTCACCTGAGAAATAAAGGATTACAAGTGGTAAGAGAGAAGTTTTTAAACTCTTCTAACCACAGGGGTGACAGGCTACAGGTGGTCACCTGAGAAATAAAGGATGACAAGTGGTAAGAGAGAAGTTTTTAAACTCTTCTAACCACAGGGGTGACAGGCTACAGGTGGTCACCTGAGAAATAAAGGATGACAAGTGGTAAGAGAGAAGTTTTTAAACTCTTCTAACCACAGGGGTGACAGGCTACAGGTGGTCACCTGAGAAATAAAGGATGACAAGTGGTAAGAGAGAAGTTTTTAAACTCTTCTAACCACAGGGGTGACAGGCTACAGGTGGTCACCTGAGAAATAAAGGATGACAAGTGGTAAGAGAGAAGTTTTTAAACTCTTCTAACCACAGGGGTGACAGGCTACAGGTGGTCACCTGAGAAATAAAGGATGACAAGTGGTAAGAGAGAAGTTTTTAAACTCTTCTAACCACAGGGGTCGACAGACAGCATGGAGTGGCGTTTCAAACTCTACCACCCAAAGAGGAAATAATAATAATAATATTAATAATAATACATAACTTTTCTATGGTGCAATATCCAGTACTAATGCTGCTCAAAACAACTCATATTATCCAGACAGATACAAACGTAAAAAAAACATTCCAAGAGCTTTTTGTCAGTTCACTGTTGAGAATCAAAATGCATAATCCACCAAACAATAAAAAAAATATCAAATAGATAATGCTTAGATTATAATGAAATACATTCCATAAAACACACATTTCATAAACACACACACACACACACACACACACTCGTGCACACACACACACACACACGCTCGTGCACACACACACACACACACACACAAACACACACACACGCTTGTGCACACACACATACACCCACCCACACACACACACACACACACACACACACACACACACACACACACATCAAATATCAACTGCACTGAAACAAGATTACATAAGTATTGAAATATCTTTAGCATAGAACTCCATTTGGTGAACTGACTTTGGACTATCCATTGTGCTGAGTACAGAAATGTTTGCGGAAAAGGTGTGTTTTCAGTTCTGACTTAAAAGACTGGAGATCAGGAGTGTTTCTGAGGGACGATGCTAAAGAATTCCAAACTTGGGGTACTTGAGCCCTAAAAAACGTTTCCCTACGCATTTTAAAATAGTTCTTGGGACTTGAAAGTAACTTTCAGAACTGGATCTTTGCGTTCTGCATGGTTCATACGTTTACAGCACAGAGGAGAGATACCGGGGAAGAGATTCATCAAAATGTTGGATGGCAAGTGTCACTAGTTTATCATGAATGCAGGACTCAACAGGAGGCCAGTGTAACTGATGCAAAAGAGATGTGACATAATTCGATTTCTTCTTTTTTCGCAAGGACAACTCATGCAGCACTGTTCTGTATTTTCTGTAGTCTATCAAGAAAGGAAGATGGTCAACCTGCTAGAGTAGAACTGCAGTAACCTTGTCTGGACAGGACAAAAGAGGAAACCAAATGAGAAGGGTTATTGGGGAAAAACTTAACAACTCTTCTATCCACAAGGGTGAATGATAAGTACCAGGGGAAAGCTTGCTTTTTTTTTTTTTGCTTTTTTTTTTAACTGTCCTACTCACTCCCTTAGGGCAGGGGGCCTTGTGGTTTACAGGGGACAGCTTTTGAACTCTTCTTCCCACATGGAAGGATGGTTACCAAGGGAGTGGGGTGGGGGTGGGGGGTGTGAGAGTGCAGGGGGCTCAGGGGGGTATAGAACAGAGAGAGGGTGGTGTGTAATTCTTCAAACCACAATGATGATGAGTGACTGGAGGGGTAGAGGATGAGGCTGGGGGATAGGGGGGAGGCAGGTTTTGAGCTCTCCTGCTTACAGTCGTGACTGGGAAACAGTACAGTTTTTTTTTTTTTTTTTTTTTTTTTTTTTTAACTGTTTTACGAAGAGTCCTGGATAGGTAACATGTTAAATTCTGAACTCTCCCAAACTATGAAGCGGCATGGGCAATACAAAGACAACACCTTTTGAAGTCTTCTATCCACAGGGTACATGGGTAATATCAACTGGACAGCTATTGTCTGTACTTAACTCTTCTAACACTAACATCATTAAAGCTGTTGGAATGAAAGTGACACCCATGGGTGCACACTGACGCATGTGTATGCACATGCACACACATGCATACACACATGTGCACACACTCATACACACACACACACACACACACACACACAGATGAACTACTCACAGGGAAACTGCTTGGTGAGATCTGACCATGTTTCATGCTGCTGTCTGCAGCAGATCCTGCAAACCAAAAAACGAAACATTACAGAAACAGCACCACCATCTATACAATGCAACACATACCCCACAGGAATGCAGAAGAGAAAGGTGAGAGGAAGAGATGGAGAGAGACAGAAACAGAGACAAAGTTTCAGTTTCAAGGAAGTGTCAAAGCATGCAGACTTACCAACATAAACTACGCTACATCTGCTGTTAAAAAAAAAGGACAAAAAACAAACACACAAAAACAAGAAGCAGATTCCTGACCTTTGGATGAACCCAACAACCAAACATACTGACAAGGCCTTGACAGCCTACCCTAGCTTTGTGTAAAGCATAAACATAAAATGGTATCAAATGATTGGGCAAGAGAGAGAGAGGCAGAGACTGAGAGAGAAATCTGACCGACAGACAGACACAGACAGAGAGACACGGTAACTGCAACCAGCATTCATCATTCAGACTTACATGTTCACTGGCAATCCTTCTAATGCAGGCAAACAATGATAAAATGAGAATAGTGCAGTGAGCTGGAAAGAAAGTACGGAGGACTCCACACCACTCTGTTTTGACACATTCGACTGATGAACCCAAATTATTTCGACAATGCAACATCCTTTGTTTTGACACCAAGGTTGGGCAAAATGCATCTCTCATTCTCTCATTTGTATTTGGCACTCATTTCCTGTGAAAAAAAAGAGAGAGAGAGAGAGAGACAGAGAGAGCAGGAAACACAATGAACCATCACTTTTGAAGTACCAAAATACACACAGATATATATATATATATATATATATATATATATATATAAAAGATTATTGGAAAATACTGAAGGAAAGAAAAGTTAAGTCCAGAAGCACATTACAGGTAGTTTTACAGTATGTGCATGTGTGTGTGCACGTGCACGTGCATGCATGTATGAGTGATACAATACCCATGTCTGTGTGTGCATGCATGCATGTGTGTGTACATTCCTTCTTATGTGTATGCGCGTGTAAAGGTAATGAGTGTTACAATTTAAAGAGAGAATGAGACACAGGGAAAATGAATTAGATTAAAAAAAAAATAAATTAAATAATAAAAAAAAGACCAAAAAATGAGTGACAGCAAAAGAAAGAGCCAAATGACAGGCAACAAAATGAATGAATGAGGCAGATAACCATTATGAGAGAGAGAGAGAGAGAGAGAGAGAGAGAGAGAGAGAGACAGACAGACAGACAGACAGAGACAGAGACAGAGACAGAGGAGACAGAGAGAGACAGAGACAGAGAGCATCATTATTAATGTATTAATGTTTGCAGCACAGCTGACCACACAGGGTAAAGTCAGCATTGAAGGGAGAGACAGAGGCACAGTAAAACTAAGAGTTTGCAAGAGACAATGCACACAAGCACAAAAGAGGGCAATCAGAGTAGGAACAGTCATGAAAAAACAAAGGTCATGGGGTTGTGTGGGGGTGGGGTGTGTGTGGGTGGGGGAGCGGTGAGGGAATTTTATACTTGTTTCAGCTACTGATAGCTGAATGACAGGCAACACACAAACACATAGGACACACTCTCTACTCATAGCTGAATGGCTGGCAACACAAACACACAGGACATACTCTCTCCACACACACACACTCCCTCTCTCTCATGCACACAGAATGACTAACAGAGAGGAAGATGCTGTGTACAGGACTGCACACTGCAATGGAGTGGCGGGAAAGACAGGGCCACAGATAGGACTAGCTGTCAGGAAATGTGAACCAGAGACCACACTCTCCCGGACATGTGGTCATTGTGGGTTCAGTACAGTTCAGTTGCTCAACAAGGTGGCGTCAATGCGTTCAGACAAATCCATAATGAAATGCATGCGGCTGCTTTCAAAGACAGGCATATACTGAAGGTTAATTAAATGCAAACCCACACAAATGTATGACTTTTTCAACTCCACTATACTCCATTTCTCATGTGCAATTCTCTCTCTCTCTCTCTCTCTCACACACACACACACACCACACACACAGTGCTCGCATGCATGCACACACTATGATCCAAACCTGCTTGTAACATGCCTGGGTAATTATCAATATCATTTGAGGCTAGCTGAGCTGTGATCTTATTTGTTGCAAACTGGAAATAAACGCTGGCAACGTGTTCCAGTAGTGAGACACTGCTACAGTGACAATCACAGTCAACATGAGTTGATTCTGACAAGGTTATTTAATCACTGCTTCAGTCGACCGTGCGTGTGCACATCTATAACCCCTATGAGGACAACACAAGATTTTATAAAGTAGCCGTCACGATTTCACGAGCGGACACGCTGCGCAACAAATAAGCCTCCTCTGACCATCATCTTACCTAAAGCCTCTCCATCTCCTCTCTACACCCCTCACTACCCCCCATTACCCCCCACGGACTCGTGCGTCCACCAGAGCCAGTCTTGTTCGGGAACCCGCCAAATCTAGACGTCCGATTTCTGACGTCATAATCCAATCGACGTCATCGGCGGCACTTTGTTGTCGGTATCCCACCTCCCGAGGCAAAAGCAATTGTGGCCTACATGAGGTTTTTCTGATCAGATTCCCTCCGCATTTCGTCCGAACAGCGTTTAGCGACGGAAGTAGATCTAATTTATTGGCTGCTCACGTGGAAAAAAGCTTTGTACAGGGATAGGTATTGCCCCCAGCAAAGGTCGAGTTTAGCGTAAAATCTTTTAAGATCGATTTACTAGTCACTAAAATAGGGGTCATCAGCTGACTTTATTTCAACAGTACAGGACTCAGATTCAAGTTCAGCCGATTCTGTAAAAGAATACAAAGATGCGGATCAAAGAAATCAAACGTTATAAAAAATTTTTTTAAAAATATAATAAAATAAATATCTGTGTGTATGTGTGTGTGTGTGTGTGTGTGTGTGTGTGTGTTTCTTGTTACTCTCACACATACACCTCACATCATAGAAAAATTGCGTGCACTGCGCTTTCTTGCCCACCGTTCATGAAATCGCAGCCCTACTATTTGCAAGATCGTGCAGCATTGTGTGTGTGTGTGTGTGTGTGTGTGTGAAAATCTAAGTTTCTCAAAAAAGCAAACACAATTTCATAACTTCTCCGTCCAAACGTTTCCATCCTTTATTTCCGTAACCACATCAGAATCAGCGTCCTTAAACCAGTTACGAAAATGGGCAGTCAGGGGGCAAAGAGATGCAGTGAAGCTCCCTTCAATGACCCCCTTCCTTCGGCTCCCCTTCCTTTCTCGACTTCTATCAAGGAGTTTTCTGAGAGATCGAGCAAACAAATCCCAAATCAATTATCATGTCTGTGTTGTTGTGTTTGTCGTTTTTTCATTGAAAGCTCGGACAAATATTGGACCCACACTTGTTGACGTAGAAGAGAGCATGGGGAAGGATTTTTTCACCCTGCACGTGAAGTTTCCGATCCTTAGTTAATATGTGATTAGGTTTGTAATGTCCATACAAGACATAGATCGAATCAAATATGCATATATGACCAGTGTTCCCATAAATGACCAGAATGCCCAATCACTTGCTAACTTGTCTATTGCTGTTGTGTATTCTCCACGTTTTATCACCCTTGTTCAACCATTAATGCTTGACTGGATTTACACAGGTTTTGTTAACATGTTGTTTGTTCTTCTTTCTTTATAAGTAGTTGAGGGACTTGCTGATAATCATCTATAATACCATAAAAGAAGGAAGTTTCCTGCTGTTGTGGTTTTGGTTTTGTTTTCACCACTCAGATTGTCCGTTCTGACGCTGCGATGAATTCAGGAAGCAGGAGTCAACTGGAGCAAACCCTTCTTTGAGAGCATGAAGGGGCCACGGACAGTCCAAAAATGACATTCTTTTGTATCAAATCAAATGTTTACCAAGACGTTCAGCATTATTCTTCGAGCCTGAAATCACTTTTAGTTCAAAGTAGCCTGCCACCACCACTGTTCCTGGTATAAGAAAGCTGTTCCACGCACTGAAACCCCAAACAAAAAATATGTATGGCCTTGACAACATTTTTGCTGTTGACCTACAACCGCTAACTTGCATGATTCTGTCGACGTCTCCAAGGGGACACATGCATCAGTCGCATACTGACAGGCAAACCCGTGGTAACTACCGACAACCCCTGACTTCAGTTCCCTCCCTTTAAATCTTGAACTATATAATCTGGTGTCATATC
>JAAQRG010178158.1:0-11839 GCA_011634625.1 Babylonia areolata
GTAAACAAGTTGTGCATGTGTATTGTCCATTTTCGTGTTTGTCCTCAGGCAATTAGAATCATCGAATGGGGCGATCAGCTCAGTGACTTGCTCTCAGCTTTGCTTCAGGCTCACGTGTCCAAGCAAAGTGAGTGTGTGTCATGAAACTGAATTCGTTGTCTGTCTCTGTGTATGTATGCATATATGTATGTATGTATATATGTATGAACTGCAAATGTTACAGAATAATATGCATTGATAAGTTGAATGATATTATATTGATGAAACTTCTTCGTTTATTGATTTTTAACACACACACACACACACACACACACACACACATATATATATATATATATATATATGTATATATATCTCTTTTAATTTTAGTTCAGCCTCTTGGTGTGTTCACGAGGATAATTGTGACTGTGTTAGACTACACGTTGGCTGAAAGACTGGGTGATATGAAGGACGAGCCTTTGGATGCACATACAATTTCCAACTTGATTTATAAAGATGTATTAATCTGTTGCTTCAGGGTGAATAATATTTGCTGCTTTTCATCGATAACGTTTATGTGATGTTTTATAGATCGCAGAATTAACATTCAAAAAGGAAACATTTTTTTCAGTAGACATAAATATCGTTTTATTTGTTTTGGTTTTTTTTTTTTCATTGGTAGTCGTGACATCACGCACTGAATTTAGTAAAAGAAAGATTATAGCATTTTTTGGCGTGTATTTATTTTATATCAAATCTTAATGGTAATGTTGATTGAACGTACGTCATGTCAACGTAAGTCAAAAATACGGAAAAGCGGGTGTCTCTTGTTGAAATTAGATTCAATAAATCCAAGAAACTAAATGGCATAAATAATTCTTCGCTTTGTTATTTGTTCATTTTTGTATTCTCTTATCTAGATATTGCTTTTCTTATTTCTTTTTATTTGATATTATACTTCTTACAAACGTTCTCAAAATCAGATGCATGCGATTTGATAATTTTGCAGTTGGTTGAGCAAAGTAAGCAAATCAACAAGTCTGTGAAATGGGCACAAGCATGATAAATTATATTGTTACATTCTTTCTACAATATTTTTTCTGTGTGTAATTCGAAGTGCTGTTCCGGTGCATGCGTGCAGGGCGCCTTCCCACCTCACCCCCCTCGCCCCCGCCCCCCACATTTTTTTTCCTTCTGCATGTGTATTCTGTATTTTCTTTCTGTTCAAGTGGGGTTTTCTTTAGAATATTGCCATAGAAAACTTCAGTTTGTTTGGGGTTTTGTTTGTTTGTTTTTTGTTTTTTTGGTAGGTTTTTTTCACTTGCACTATATAAGTACTTAAGTACTTGATACATTCGTTGCTTTGGTTTATTGATTCATCCGGGGGGAAAAAACAAAAAAAAACCCAAGTCACTCAGACTTCCTCTCAAAGCGTTGTGGATGGGTGAGGGGTTGTGCGTGTGAAAAAAAAAATCCATGTCCTTGTTTAACACGCACCCGAGATTCATACTTTATATTCGGTCGCTCTATCCACTAGGCCGCCACTCTGCCCATATGTTTGCCATAGTTTGTGTGCGGATGCAAATATGAGCAAAGCCCTTTCACCCCTCTTTCCCGCGTGAAGTCATTGATTGCACAGCAGTTGGAATATCGGGGTGGCTTTCCCATTGAGAGAAGCACATGGCAAAGGGAATGCTTACCGAAGCACATTTTGCAATTGCATGAACTTGTACTTTCTCAATCTCTCGTTTCTTCACCATGATGATAAGCGTGTGACAGTAGATGTCAAGTTGCCACACAAACTAACGAAAGCATCATGCAGTATGAAATGGAATCGCTTAATTTTTGTGTTTCGACAATTTTGTATAATGCATGATAACCGCACGCGTAATAACAACTGTATCGTGGGCCGTTCATGTCTGTATGTTTAACAGTAATTGCCATCATACCGCACAATACCGTGCAACACTATGCAACTCAACAAACATAATTTTAAGTTTGTCACTCATTCCATACTGTCTCTCAGTCGGTCTAACGCACACATGAACATGGCAAAATGTTTAAAACTTTGGAATGGAAAACAATTTTTAAAAAGAAACTATTGGAACTAATGGAATACAACA
Source organism: Babylonia areolata (assembly GCA_011634625.1). NCBI lineage: Eukaryota > Metazoa > Mollusca > Gastropoda > Neogastropoda > Buccinidae > Babylonia > Babylonia areolata. The sequence continues at coordinate 2,103 of JAAQRG010178158.1, forward strand.
ATCGATTTAAACGAGCAGTAAAATAAAGCTGTTCTGAATCAACATGAGAGAGAGAGAGATACGATGAAGAAATTAAATTATACACGCAACATAAGACAGAGACAGACAATTACGCTGACGAAACTATGCTCCTCTTTCTATCAAGTACCCCATGAACCCATGAGATTTTCTTTCCATTCCGCTTCACAGCTGGGAAGCCCCACTTCTCTTTCCATCTTCTCCTCAATAAGAGTCTGCACTCCCTCGCAGGAGTCTTTGAACTGTAAGCTCTGACATGTTGTTGACGATAATTCGAAGAAAATATGCTGCAGAATTCGAAGAACAATGAAAAATTTGAGGAAAAAGACAACCCCCCCCCCCCCCACCCTTGGAAATAATGTGTTGGAAAAGAAGAAAGTATTATTATCACGAACATAGTCATAGCTGTTGCTGTTTTCGTTGCCGCTGCTGCTATCCAAAGAAGTTGTGTTTGCACTGTACAATCGTGACGTCATGCTATCCAAATCGTGGAACTATGCAAGTTACAGTTAAACTTAAGAATATTGACTAAAACGCTTTCATGTTGTTTATCGCACCATTCATTATCAATACATCAATAAGTAAATTGATTAGCAGTGAACAAATAAACGAACGATTAATTAGATACATGAATAAATGAATACACGAGTTTTAAAAAAAAAATCGTATGATATAATCATACGAAAGTCACCACACAAAATATTTCTAAGAAAAAACTAACCCAAACTTTCATCTAATACCTACTGTCTAGGATGCAGTTAGGGAGGGGGGGGGGAGGGCAGAGCAGATGAAGACATACGTCGGTTACAACATCAAAATCCAGGTAAAGATAAGAACAAAACAAACAAATGACAAACTGGACGGAGCGAGGAACGTGAGGGGAGAGACATGAGGACCAAACAAGACAGAAAGATTAGGGGAAGAGCAGGAAAGAAGAAATCACCAGGGCAGAGTTTGTTGAAGGCAGAGATACTGTTCACAACTGGAAAATACGGCAGACTCTTCAGAGAGGGATTTATTTCTGTACTGAACTTTTTTGTATTCATTATTTTATGTATTTTCCACTTGATTGTTCGTTACCGGTAGGAATATGGTTTTAAGTCGTACCATGCTTATGGTTATTGAATGTATGGAAGTACTTGATATAATATGAGCCAATTTTTATGTTACTAACCCCGCGAAAAAGGCTGTTATAAGTAAATGTGTGTGTGTGTGTGTGTGTGTGTGTGTGTGTGTGTGTGTGTGTGTGTGTGTGTGTGTGTGTGTGTGTTATACGTATACAGTATGTATTGCTTCTAATAATCGCAGATTTAATTATCAGTTTATTTGTTCATTAACAAGTCTACAGCAATCCCTTGAACAGTTCGCTGCGGAACTTTACAAACTCAGATTGACACAAGCACCACCAAACACCTCATATAAGTTACAACACCCTTTGTTTCAAAACCAGTGCTGTAAGAAAACAGGAACTACAACAGATGTAATCAGGCTCAGATAAGAATATCAGGGCTTAAAACAAACGAGCACGAAAAGCAACGACGGGAAAGAACGAAAAAAAAAAAAAAAGGAACAAAAAATTAGAAGAAGAAAAAACCCCCCAGATAAGTTCACCAATCAAACGAAATTTGTCTACAGTTTTACCCCCCCATACAAGACGACACTTCGCATTCAAGGAAACTCCCTCCTACTACATACTCCCCCGCCCTTGCGGTTTCCTTTCTTCCCCTACCCACTCCATACCCACCCTGCCTAGACTCAGGCCGAGTGTTGTGTGTGAGAGAGTGTGAAAAGAGGAGGCGCCTCCCTCTCCCTGCGGCCCCCTCCTTCACCGGCAGCTCGGAGGGGACGGCCAGTCGGCTTGTAGTCCCGACCCGACCCGCTCAGCGGAGAGTCAGACGGGGAGCGATCTCTTCTCGCAGTGTCTGCGCACAGCCCGCGGACGACACAAGTCTTCTCGTTTACCGATCGCAAATTAGCTTGTACCTGCTTCAGCTTCAGCTTCTTCTGCCTGGACCTCATCTTGCTGTCCAGTTGGCTGGCTACTCCAAAGCTGTTGTCGTCCTTCGTCTTACCTTTGAGTCATCAGCATTGTCCTTCGTCTGCTTCGTCTGTTTTTTTGTTTTTTTTTCTTTCTGGCCGTGCGGTGTTCATCATCGTTGACGCTCTTCAGCTGCGCCGGAAGATTTTTTTTTCTTTGCTCCTTTTGCATTGTCAGAAACAAAGCAAGAAAAGAATTCCACGTTCGTACTTAAGTCAACGTGTTTTTTTGTGAACTGCCGTCGTATTGTGAAGGATTGGATATTCGTGTTAACGAAAGCCCGAACATTTGGGTGTAGTTTGAAAATAGCGTGTGATAAAACTCCAATTGAAAAAAAAAAAAGTCACAAACTGGCCCATTTTTAGGAAATTTATTGTGCGGCCATGTGATGATAGTCACTCACCCTTGTGAGTAATTCCGTCAAAAAACCCAAACATCTACATTGAAGCAAAGTAATGGCCGGGCGCCGGAGAAAGCGGGCGCCGCAAAAACAGTGGTGGGAATCGTGAAGTACAGTACAGTGCTGATCCGTTTTAGTGTATATATATATATATATCTGTCGTCAAAGGAAAAATCGGTGTGAAGGAAAAGGTGTGGGTTTGTGCTGGGGGACCAGGTCGACAGCCCAGTCCTCCTCGCCGGTGAAACCTACTACTACCACTGCACTGCTGTAGTAGTGTGAGGGATGCGGGAGTACCGTGTGTGCGTGATGAAGGAGTACACGTTGTCGATTCGTGTGGCCGTGGTGCTGTCCCTGCTACAGCTGGTCCATGCCTCTTGGTGGTGAGTACCCCTTAGGTCTTGTCTCATGTATGGGTCTTCCTTGTGAACGGAAAGAGTTACCACTCTTTACTATTTGTTTATCATTTGTTCTCCTGGACTCATTGTTTATTAATTTCAGGTCTTCCATTCGTTTTCTTCTGCTTCTTCTAACCATTCGAGAAACGCTATCTTCTTATATCATGATTAATGTCTTGTTTTGGTCGTTTGTGTTTGGTCTTTGTTTTCGTTTTTGCCTTTGTCATCTGTTCTTGCACATTCTTCTTTTTCTCACCATTGGTTTAAATAATCTTTAATTGTTCAACAGTATACATGATTACATATGCAAACAAAGACAAAGGAGCATCAACAAGCTTAAAGCTCATACTGTGCTCACAACGTTGCACTTCAATTTTAACATGACAGCTGATGAACCATATTTCTCACTTTTCTTCTTGTTGTTATGATTGTTGTCTTCATCTTTGTGAATTTATTTTATCAGTTAAAGCTTATTTCTTCCTTTGTTCATTTCTGTATTCTTTTCTCCTTTTTCTGTCATTCATTTTGTTTCCTTCGTTTAATGAATTGGTCATTTGATTTTTTTTCTCCCCCCCCCCCCCCGTTCTCTCTTTTGTCATCTCTCTCTCTCTCTCTCTAGTTGATTATTGGGTGTAATGTTTAGTGAAATATTGTTGGTTGTGATTGTTAGTTTTGCAGTTAATCAATTATTAATGCGCATTGTCAGCGTTATAATTGTTTATAAATTTTATAAATTGATAATTTTATCAACAGTACCCCGTTCAAGTGGGGCCATTGAATGAATTATCTGTATCCCTGTCCCACGCTCTCTGTGTGTGTGTGTGACTCTTGTCTGTCTACCTATCTTTTCTTCAATCTTTTTTTCAATCATTTTCACGGATTTATAGCGCACTATTATTGTTCTTGCTGCTTTTGAATTTCTGTGTCTAATTCCATGTAGCAAATATCGCATTACCTTTAGTGTGGCGTTATTTTTCTATGTTATGTACGTCTTAGTCATCTTTTTGTGCATGTTGAAAACTCTCATTCCTCTCACAAATTACGCCGCTGTTTCACGCACCTGCCAGATAAACTGTTACGTCTTTATATATATATATATATATCTGTATCTATCTGTCCTTCTGTCTGTATATCTATCTATCTCTGTTTGTCCACTTACCCACTTATCTACCTACCTACCTATCAATCCATCTGTGTATATGTCTGTCCTTCAATCTGTATATATATCTGTCTCTTTTTGTTTGTCCACTTACCCACCGACCTACCTACCTACCTGTCCATCAGTTCATCTATGTGTCTCTCTGTATAGATGTATCTTTGCCTGTCTGTCTGTCAGCGTGCATGTTTGCCTGTGTTTTGTCTGTCTGTGTTATTTTCTACTATCACCATACCATTATGTGTATAATGGACGAGTTTTAGCACTAAGAACATAAAAACAATACCCAGATTTACTGATTTTCAACCCTTCATTATTTGAGAATATAATATACAAAATGTTAGAAAGGAAAAACATCTCAGACCCACCACATGCAGTATATATTTTTTGCCAGTTGCCTTCTTCAGAGCTCTTTATTGAATGTGTGTATACGTATGAACCTGTGTGTGTGTGTGTGTGTGTGTGTGTGTGTGTGTGTGTGTGTGTGTGTGTGTGTACGCGCGCAAGCGCGCGCTTGTGTGTGTGCGGCACGCAAGACGTCTGAAGTTTTTTTTTCCCCCCATTGACAAAGTATGCAGAAGAAAACGGGGCCAAACTCCGAGGAATGTGATAACAGGGTTATCAAGTTTTCTTTTCCGAAGGATGTATTTTTTTTCTCGGGCATCGAGTTCATGTGCCTTGGCTTCAAGAAATGTTTACGTGAAATATGCAGGAACAAGAGCTAGTACAGTCAGTTAACCTGACTGTAGCAGCAGCAGCAACAACAACTAAACAACTGAGCTGACAGTCAGCCTGCCAACTGACACATCGACAGTTAAACCACCAATTAAAATGTCGAAGAAACACATAGACACATGAGCAACCAAGTACACACACACACACACGTACACACATACACACACAAACACAAACACGCACGCGCACACATACGTAAGCACACACACACACACACACACACACACACACACACACACAAACACATACGTAAACACACACACACACACACACACACACACAAATACGTAAACACACACACACACAGACACACACACACACACACACACACACACACACACACACACATGAAAACATATGAATGAGAATTGCGTAATAAGATTATGTGTCTTGTGTACATGTATCCAATTTATTTTCGTTCTTGATTTTGTTTTATTTTATTCTGTTAATTTCTTTGTGTGTGTTATTTATCTTACTTTGTTTTTATCTTATCTTATGCAATATTATTTGAATTGTTTCTGTCCTAGATGATTTTTCTTACTTTGCTTTATCTTATCTTATGCAATATTATTTGAATTGTTTCTGTCCTAGATGATTTTTAAAAACAATTTTAGTTTGAATTACTTTCTACCCTAAATAAAGATGTTTTACAAATATCAGTCCTGATACTGCTTCAAAAAGTGTTGCTTCTAAATTAACTTCCACTGCTGCAGCTACTACTGCTACTGCTGCTCTTACTTCTACTTCTGCTGCTGTTGCTACTGCTAGTACTAGTACTGCTACTTCTGCTGCTGCTTTTTTTTTTGAATCTGCATTGAAATGGAATCCGAAAGCTATCTTACAAGATAGGCGTGAACATTAACATTTCTAATGCACAATGTGAGCGTGCAGGAATGCACACACGGCCCCTGTGCAGACACTAGCACCACCACGCATGTTCATGCAACTACCGATGCTACAACAACTGCAGTAGTTACTTTTCTTCCTGTCACTGCCAGTGTCAGCTCCACGGCTTCTATCACTGCTACTATACTATGCTACACGAACACCCTTGTTATTACTGTATTTGCAACGGACTCTCTTGTGACTGGAAAACACATGAAAATATGGCAGTTACTAATAGCCTGAACCACTGAGAATGGATGGCGCGGTGTAGCTTTGTATAGTTCGTAGTTTAAAGAATATTTGTGTGATGAACAATATTTTCTGAATTTTTGTGGGTTTTTTTTTTTTCATTGTGACTCCTTGCATGGCATGGGCTTCAACATAACGAGAAGAGAGATAGGAGGTACAAGTGCCTAACGTGCCGTGCTCCTAGCGTGGTTTGTTGGTCAAAATTCAATGCAATGTAGGGTTATTTGATATATCTGTACATATTTCGATACCAGCGCACGTTTGTATCCACATTTTAGCCAATTCATTCACTCACGTACGGAACACGCGTGCATGTACACACACACACACACACACACACACACACACACACAAAACACACGCACACACACACACACACAAAACACACGCACAGATACACACACACACAAAACACACCACAACACACACACACACACAACACACGCATAGATACACACACACACACATACACACACACACACAACACACACACACACACACACACACAGACACACACACACACACACACACACACACACAGAAGGAGGAAGAAAGAGGGAAGGGAAGGAAGGGAGACGCATTATCTTGAACGTTTAAAAAAAAAGAAGATAATCTAAATAAGATAAAGTATGAAAATGGCTATTTAAGTCAGTTACTGCGCGCACGCAAGCTTACGTAATTCTGTAGCTTTCAGTAATGGTATGAGAAGTTAGTCATTTAAATCCTGACGTTGTAAAAGCCTGATTTATTCATTTGGTGATTTTTAATTTTTTAATTTTTATTTTTTTGTATTGAATATTATTTTTTAAAAATCATTTAAATTACTCTAGACAGAGAGATGGACGGAAAGCGGAAATGAGCTTGTATCAGGCCTTTGATTTTTTAAATTGTTTTTTTTATTTTCATAATTCAAGCATCCGGGACGAATTGATACTATCGCGCATTGTACGGGTGTGATATTTATTATTATTATTATTATTTTTTTTTTTTTGAATGCGGCCTGGTCACGACCTGCCTGCTCTTTCACCGGAAAAGGAGGTAGTCAGTTGATGTGAATGCGTGCACGTACAGCATTACAGATTTTTTGTTCTGTGTTTATTTATCTATTTGCTTATTTATTTATTAATTTATTAAATTATTAATTAATTTATTTATCTGTTCTTTTATTCTTTTATTTTTTTTTGTAAAATTTAATTTGTTTTTAGTTTTTAAATTATTTTGTTATCTGTATTCGATATTCATTTTTGAACAAGATGGGTGAAGTTGAAGTAGTGAAGAAAAGGCATGTAATTCTAATGAATATTCAAATATTTACTTTGTCGCTCATTTTCATTCCTGAGATTTAGCGTAAACTGGCCATGCTTTCACTTGTCACAACTACTTGACTGAATAAATAAGCAACTGCTCAATTTCTTTGCGCCGTAAAACACACACACGTTCGCGATACTTACGTAGGTCCGTTTGATTTCAGTATGTTTCCCTTTTATTTTATTTTGTTATTTTATGTGATTTTATTGAATTGCGTTTTGCTAAATTTTGATTTTTGTATTCTAAATGTGTCACTGTCCATTTCCAAAGGTAATAGTCTTGTTTCAACTGGTCAGATTTGTAGGCTTCATGCTGTTGACTTTCTCTCTCTAAGTGCCTCTCTCTCTCTCTCGTTGGCTGTTCCCGTCACTCTCTTTAAAAAAAAAAAAGTTCTTGCAGCATTACTGCGCTGTTTTCTGTTCTTGCGCAGAGCGATGAGACTTTATGCTCCATATTGTTTGTTCAGGAAGTTGAGTTTTATAAGATCTTTTCATTCATTCATTCATTCATTCATTCATTTCTTCTTCTTCTTTTTCTTTCCCTTTTTCTTCTATTAAAAAGAATCACTATAAAGCATTCAGATAACTGCCTTAGAAATATTACCGAATGAAGCGTGATTGATAACACGAAAAGAACTAGAAATCAAATCATTAAATGAAGCGATAAATAAAATAATGAATAGAAAAATAGATAAATTAATCAGTTGATGATTAATGGATAATTATCCAATTAAAAAAGAATTCGAAGGTTTTCCATTAATGATTATCTGTGTGATACTAGTGGTAGATGATCCATCATATCCTTGTGTTTTGATATTTTTTCTAAAAGCGAGATTATTTTTCGGATTCAATACTAACACTTGTCTGCTTCAGTGCTATATGGGTAGCTTTCTCTTTCTAGGTAAAATCTGTATGTTGATACTGTGATAGACTGTGCATACTTTATTTCTGTATGTCTTGTAGATCTTGTGTTTTAACCATATATGTTTTTTGTTATGTTTGTATTTTTATTGTTGCTTAATTTTTCAAACTGGCTACCATTGAACAAGAACGTGTTAAATGGAATGTTTTCCGGCGCTCTCGTCTGAAACGTAAGTGACGATAATGTTGGTTTTCATTATTGATCAGTCCATGTAATTCAGCTAATAATTAGTATTCGTCTGATTAATCTTATTATTCTTATCATTCTTAACGTCGTAATCATTTAAAAAAAAATTGTTCTGATGTTATTGTTTTTTGTAAAACAAGCTTCTTCTGGAGGATAGTTCCGCTGTTCCTGCCTGGCTGACTTCCAGTTCGAATACTTTCCAGACAGTTTTCAAAGTTAAATCGTGTTCATACCAGGTGTGCGCTTGTGTGTGTGTGTGTGTGTGTGTGTGTGTGTGTGTGTATTGGGAGGGGGAAGGGGAGGTACGCGCGTGCGTACGTTCGTGCGTGCATGCGCGCCTGTGTGTATTTTGAGCACGTGCGCACACGTATATAATATTATAGTGTGAGGAAAAAGAGCTTTTTTTTTTTTTTTTGATATCGCGGTTTTTTTATTTCTCAGTCTCCTTTTTGTTTTGTGGTTGAGAGGGACACACAAACACAGACACACACCCGAGTGATACAAACCACACACACACATGCACACACTCACCCCCACCCTCCTCCGTGACCACTCAGACCACCTCTCCTCCTCCACCCCCCCTCCAAATTCCTTTTCACCGCATTGAACTTCCACACTTATTGAGCCATTCAGTGGCACGCTTTTATTTCAGTTTATGACAGTGTTATTACTGACATTGGGGTTGTAAACATGTATCCTGGCAAGCACACAAGCAGAGAAGAGGAGGGTAAGGTAGGGATGCCTAACACTACACTGACTCCACCACAGATGAAAAGCAAGACCAAATAACAATTGCACTTACGGTCACGTAGTTTTTAAGTTGAACGAGGAGAACTTAAAGGAGTTTTGTCGTGGTCCGTGCCGGTGCAGGGAGAGTGGAAAGCTGGGAAAATCGAAGTCTGACTCACTGGAATTCAGCTCCAGAGCTGCACCCTCTGAGCTATTGTATGCAAGTGCGCCGGAAGTAGTTATGGAAACCCCTGAGCAACAATGGCGTGAAGCCGTGTGAGCCTTTGCCCAACTAAATATTAACAAATCCTGTGATACTGTTTTGTTTGTCTGTCTAAATTTCTGGTAATATATCAACGTTCGTCGTCAACATACCACAGGTTATTATTGATGTATTGCCCACGGAATGATCATTTGATAGGAGTGGGAAAGGGAAGGCAGGTATCCAACACTGCACAAGCATCAGAAAGACAACAAAATCCAGAGGAGCAAACAAAGAAAAACAAATTAAAAAAAAAAAACAAAAAAAAAAACCGCAAAAGAATCACACAAAAAACAACAGTTTTTATGTCGGGCGCCAGAGATATTCGAGAGGTAAGTTTCGCATCGGCCTTACTTGTCCTGGCTTAAAATGTTTCGATGTTTTCACTTTTCATTTTTAGAGTTTTTGGCACGTTTTCAGAAGTCAGTTGCGGTCGTTTTAGCAAGAACCCC
>JAAQRG010178159.1:0-11793 GCA_011634625.1 Babylonia areolata
GTGTGTGTGTGTGTGTGTGTGTGTGTAAAAAAAAAAAAAAAAAAGAAAAAAAGGGGCGGGGGATGAAAGTGGGAAAAATAGCCAGGAGGTTTCAGGTCCTACAAAAAACAACAAGAACAAAACAAACAGGAAATATAGTAAGTAAATTAATTAACTAATTAAGAATACAATTTTAAACAAATGAATATATATGAATTGAATAAGATAAAGTAGAAGGGGGAAATACAACTACTACCACTACCACTACTACTGCTACTACTAAGAATAAAAATAATAGTTTTTATCATATTAATAAGAATAAGAATTAATAGACAAATAAATAAATGAATAAACGTTCTCTGACTGTGTCTGTTCTTGTCAGTTCCTGAAAAAAGAGCTGAAATGCACTGGAACTATCGCACTTGTTGTACTGTTCAAACTACGCAGCTGAGGTTCAGGCGCTCATGGAGGCCGCTTCAATGGTTCACGACTCAGAGAGCGAATGCCCACAAGTTGTCTTTCTGACAGATGCGTTGTCTGTCCTGGAAGCCCTTGCAGGAGATAAACTTCCTCGTCTCAAGGAGAAACTAGGCTACAAGAAGTTGCCCAGCAACGACGAGTAGTCCTGCAATGGGTTCCAGCCCACTGCGGAATTCCAGGCAACGAAATTGCGGACCAGCTCGCCAAACTCGGAGCGAAAGAAAGACAACCAAACAACAGTGTTAGCTTCGCTGAAAAGAAGACCCTTGTGAAGGCAGCACTGCGACCACAAGACCTGGAAGCCACGACGACATTGGTCTCGCAGGCCAGCCTGACTCTGTGACAAGTGCGACCGAAAAGAAGAAAAAGAAGAATCGCACTTGTTGAAACGGGGTGCAGGAGTGAGAAAGAAAAAAAAATGACCAGTACGACCCCGACGAGATTCGAACTCGCAATCTTCTGATCCGAAGTCAGACGCCTTATCCATTAGGCCACGAGGCCGACAAGATAAAAGCTTCCTTTAGCTTGTATTATTACTATAGCTAGAGGGGCACATCAGTCAATATAATGTGCATTTAATTTGTGTACCATTAAAAAAAAATAAATAAACATGTCAGTTGTTTATCAGGAACGTGAAGGATACAATTCTCTCTTTGTTTATCTCATTTCTAAATAAATAGATATCAATGACTTCGTTTCAGATGGTAACTCCATTTGACTGATAAGGCCCACTCTTCTGCAATCATGGCGGACCACGATCCCACTTGCAACCCAATGCAGTCGCTGCTTTTGCAGGTAAAATGTCGCGTCATTGTTTAAAAGCGACTATACGTCATTCCAGTTTTGCCCACTTTGAACAGACGGGATGTTTTGCGAAGTCCATGCACACCCTAGGCTCTTCTGTGAAATCACACCGACAGTTTGGTTTGCATGGTAACACAAGCGCTTATCAAGACAGAGCTGTAACCGAACAAGATAGAAATTATCTTATTTGAACGAGAAGTAATGGAGGAGAATCATAACATATATCATATGGCTTATTCTGCATATAGATTTTTTTCAGAGGATTGTTTTGAGATCCCACAATCAAACCGCCATGATTTAATTGTGGGCGGGCTCTCTGTTGACAAGTTGGAAGTGTTTCGCAATACATTCCAAACAACTCGTCTTTAAAGAACACTCCCAACATCAGTTTGCTGTGGATTATTAAAGTGGAGTTAGATTTCCTCATAAAATTACAGGAGATATACATGCGTATTTTGCATAGGCACGTACATGTACACACACACACACACACACACACAGGCACGGGCACACACACACACACACACACACACACCAAATTTGTGCTTGTCAAAGAATGTGTTACCAAAAGGAAAAGCAACAAGGCATGTCACAAAAAGTGTTAAAGAGACAGAAACACTAAGTGTTGGCCAAAAAAGCTTTGGGAGCCCATTTAAAGAGCAGATATAATTGGACACTTCTCTGCCTGAACATCCCTTCTCTGGCTTCAGTAACAGGTTGTTTTGAGTGAAAGGAATCAGTTCAGTGGCTATTTCTTGATGTGAATCACAGAAATATAATGGAGGTATAAAATTTTCATAATTTTATGCATACTTTTATCTCCTGAACTACTGCCATGTCAACAGAATCAATTTGGATGTACTGAAGAGATCTGGCTTATCAGAAATGCTACTTTACTCAAGCGGTGCCAGCATACAGTAATGATAAAAAAAATAATAATAAAACCAACTTGCTGTTTAGCAAGAACATTCTCATCAGTGATGTGCTCATGTTAATGAAATGTACCAGTGCAAAATTGCTTACTTCTAGATAATATTATAACTGTGTCAAGTAGTCTGTCAGTATTCTGATTTTTGTGGATAAAGAAACCAATCAACAAAGAGCTGCAATTTTTCAAGCAGAAGTAATAAACAAAAAAAAGAAGAAGGAAAAAAATAGACAGAGAAAAAAAAGAAGCTCAAGATAGACCCTTTTACTTTTAGTTTAACTGATGTCCGGCCACTGCTCGGATTCATACCCACTGACACTTGTCTTTTTCTTTCTTTCTTTCTTTTTTTTTCTCTCTGAAAATATAATGTGCGCACAATTTCCTTTCTGATGCTTGATAGCTTCAAGTGGGTATTATTTTGTTTTGTTGTCGTTTTTTGTTGTTATTGTTGTTGGGTTTTTTGTTTGTTTGTTTGGGGTGGGATGGGGTTGGTTCAGTATACTTCCAGAAGGTACTGGACAGTCACAGAACCAGTATTCAGTTTAAGTAATCTGCATTATCTTTTGCAGCCAGAGCATTTGTTGTTTTCTGTCATGTTCATTTTGTGTAAAAGGATATAGATAGGGTAGATGTTGTGTAGTATTTTCCAGTGCAGAACTCTTATCTGGATTCTGTTACGATATTTTTCATTACAGACCAGGTTGACTTGAGAAATTGGATACCATATTTTCTGAACCAGAAGTAGTATACATTGGGAACCATTTTGTCTTTGTTTATGAATGCATTTTTTGTCTTTCTTAATCTGTTTCAAATTTGAGTTGTACAGTCTTTCATTAGATTTTTGTCTTTCATTTTCCTTTCCTCCTCCTCCTATCCATTTTTACAAATTTCAGTTTGCAAGGAGGTGTCGAAGTATGTGAATTAATCCACACAAGCTACATCACATCTGCTGAAAAAACAACAACAAAACAAATAGTAACAGGCAACAAGTTGCACATGTCTTCCTTAAAAGGTATTAATTATTACTCTAGTATTGTTGTAAAAGTGATATCTTTACATGTTCACTGAAGTACTAAGAACCAGCACTGTAAACTTGGCATAAAACAATCTCAGAGTTATTTATCGATATACAGTGTACTTGACTTTGAGAGGAAAAACCAGTAGAACTTGAAAGTGACTTTTAACAATAAGAGATGGGTCAGTTCGCCAATGCTGTTTTAACAATAAGAGATGGGTCAGTTAACCAGTGCTGCTCTTACTCCGGAATGAACTTTGCTGTGAGTATGAATAGTTCTCCAGGTGGCTCCGTGGATACACCTGATATAATCAAGTTCATTCACTCATCTTGACAGGAGAGCGAAGAGACTCCAAAAAATGAGCAGCCCTCCAGCATGCAGGCGGGGTCAGTGCAGGATGACTACAAGAACTTTGACATTGTGCGCGCCACCCAGTATGGTGTGTTCCCGCGGGTGCGGGAGCTGGTCGAGGCAGGGTTCGACGTTAACCAGATGGACAAGGAGAATGTCAGCCTGTTGCACTGGGCTGCCATCAACAACAGAATTGATATCGTCAAGTAGGTGTCTGTCTGTCTGTCCGCCATGGGCACACCATAGTTAAGTGTCTGTCTGTCCGTTGTGGGCACACCACAGTTAAGTTGTCTGTCTGTCTGCTTCAGGCACACCGCAATTAATTATGTATGATAGTCAATCGTGTCCGACTATGACCATCAAAACAGCAGAGGAACTCAACTGCTGTCCCAACTATCTAGGCTGGAATTAATTTGTAGTGGTGAACACCTTGCCCAAGTTACATTCCCCACTCTCTCAGCCAAGAGGGCTTGGGACAGTCAGCATTAGGATGGTCCCCAAAGGCCAACTAGCCCCCAAGGCTGCAGCATTAGGAGCCAGTGCAATCTTGCCTCCTAATTTGAGAGGCATAGACCTTCACAAAAGACTTATCTGTAAATCAATCCCCATTGCAATGGAGAAACCATTTATCATACAGCCCTCACTTTGCTGTTTGGCCCAGTTATAAGCTTATGTCAGTCTCTGATATAAGCTGAACAATTGAGCCATAGCGATTAGTTGTAATAAATAATAAAAATGATAATTTATATAGCCCTTGCCTTGCCTTCCACTACAGCTCTGAGCATATTTATCAATTCATATGTTTAAATGTGACACAGTATACTGAAAAATGTTAAGATAAATACTTGTGGAGAATACCATTTTAAAGACTGTGACATCACTCAAAACTCACACATCTCTTCCACCTCGCCCCCATCACCTATCCATTGACGTATGCATGCACACTCACACACTCACACACACAATTACATGCACACCATGTTCACACACAGGCATACTCTGATACTGGCTAACACATGCACTCACACACTCATGTTGTGAAAGCTGGCAAATCTGTCATGTTTGTCACTGATTTCAGGTTGAGTGATTGATTGGGTGACAGTCTGGCTGGAAGTGGTTGACAGGTTGTTTGATGATTAACTCATTAAGTTAACTGATTGAGTGAACAACCGATTAGTTGATTGATTATTTTTCAGTGTCTTGAGTTTTTCTTCTTCTTTTTTCTTCCTGACAGGTACTTCATCGCCAAAGGAGCAGTGGTTGACAGGTTGGGAGGAGATCTGAATTCTACACCTTTACACTGGGCCACCCGGTATGAATGATGTTTTGCATGTGTGTGCATGCATGTGTGTATGTAAGGTGTGTGTGTACTATGTGTGTGTATGTGTATGTGTGTGCATGTGTGTGTACTGTGTGTGTGTTCTGCATATATTTTAATTCATGTGTTGTGTATATGGAAATGTGTCCCTGTGTGTATGCATGGTTGTGTGTGTTTCAGTGTTTGTATGTGTGTGTGTGTGTGTGCATGCCAAATCGCCATCCTTATGTCATACCATCCTCATCAATGGTGACAGAATAAAGGAAAGATGTGACGTTAATGGGTTTAATCTGAGAATTATGTGCATGCATCCAGGAATTGGTAAAGTGAAACAAGAAAAGATGTGACATAAAATTATGAGTTTAACCGACTCTGCCAGGGCACCACCTTTCAATGAAGGTAAAAGAAGAAAAAAAATTTTGTGTGTACGGAGTGTTGTGCATATTGTGTCAAATTGACATACAGTAACAAGGGAAGTGACAGAAGGTTTGATGTGTCTGCAGGCAAGGTCACCTTAACATGGTTGTGCTGCTCATTGCGTACGGTGCTGATCCCTCAGTGAGAGACGGAGAAGGTGAGGTGAACAGAAATGATGCAGATTGGAAAAGAAAACTGTGGAGCCTATGTATACAGTCTGAATTATTTCTCTCTGTCTCTGTCTCTCTCTCTCTCTCTGAAAGTTCACAGCTGACCGTCGAACAGGTCGGACGTGTTTTTGCGGTGCTCCGTGAACACTTAACAAACGCAATGACAGTCAGCCTGCAAGCCTATCGTTGTGCAGTGGGCTGGTTTGCAGGTGTTTATCCAAGACTACTTTTCAAGAAGATGTACTCAGAAACGTTATGACAGTGAAGAAGTAGGAGAGATTTACAGTGGACAGGACATGCGCTGTTTTGTGCCTGGGTTTTTGTGTCGGCAATTATTTTGTTCTGCCTTCACAATGGTGGTGATGTAACTCAAGCTTTTCTGTGTCCACAGGGTTTGAAACAAGGGGAGGCCTGCTCACCAGTTCTTTTTTCACTATTAATTAATGAATTAATAAAAGAAATTCTTTGTAGTGGTAGGCATGGTGTTCAGCTGTCGTCAGACTTTATTGAATTATTTATTCTTCTTTTTGCACATGACGTTGTTTTATTCTCTGATAGCGTTATTGGCCTCCAAAATCAGTTGAATGTATTATACAGAAATTCAGAATGACTTGATCTAGTTGTTAGATGAATCAAGCGTAGTTGTTTTTAGAAATGGTGGGCATTTATCTTTAGCAGAAAGGTGGTCATTTGGAAATGAAGAATTACAAATTGTTAACATGTATAAATACCTTGGAATTTATCTTTCCACAAGACTTGCGTTCTCTCATTCTCTTAAAGATCTCGCAGATCAAGCAAGGAAAGGGGTTTCAGCAATAATAAAAATACTTTGGTCCATTGGAGAACATTCACCACAGGTATTTTTTAAGATGTTTGGTTGTCAGATACAGCCTATACAAATGTATGGGTCTGAAATATGGGGTTTAACTGTTGATCAAGAATATATAGAAAGAATTCATTAATCAACACTGAAACGTTTTTTGGGTGTGAGTCCAGAGTCACCTAGACACATGATATATGGAGAAACAGGAAAATACCCACTTTTTATCAATGCTTATATAAGGTGGGTTAAGTTCTGGCTTCGAATAGTATGCCTGAATGAATACAGATACACAAAAACAGCTTATAATATGTTATTGTCTCTGCAAAGTCAAAATTATGTTACATGGGCATGTGGTGTACGTAATGTTTTATATATGTTTGGATTTGGCTTTGTTTGGGAAGCACAAGGTGTGGGGAATGCTAAAATATTTCTTTCAGAATTCAAACAGAGACTAATTGATTCTTCCATTTAAGAATGGCAAGCTGCACTTGAAGGTCACAATTTCTTTCAAATGTATGCAAGCTTCAACCAAACTATATCTCCTAAAGCTTATATATACCAGCTCAGGAATGTTAACTTTCGAAATTGCCTTGCTAAGTTTAGAATGGGTATGTCTCCAATTAAACGTAGTTATTTACAGTACAAGCCAAATTTGAATAATGCTGATAGCTGCTGTCCTTTTTGTTCCAGTGCGATTGAAAATGAAATACACTTTTTTCGTATGTCCAAAATATTTGGAATTGAGACACGAATTAATCCGCTCAGATACTTCAGAAGCCCATCATTGTCTAGACTTCCTTCCGTCTTAGCAAGTGAAAATTCTGAAAAATCTTGACACTGTCAATGTACATCTATAAAGCACTAACACTGAGGAAAAAATGCCTGAATGATATGTAAATGAACACATGTTGCATGCTACATTTTGCTTTGACTCCTGTTGTTATCAACCAGAGGCCTGACAATTAAAACATTTTTTGACTTTGACTCTCTCTCTCTCTCTCTCAATCTCTCTCAATCTCTCTCTATCTCACACACACACACACACACACACACACACATACACATACACACACACATGCTCAAACTCATACACAAACACACACATGCATGTACACACGCACACATAGTTTCAATCTCTCACACTCTCTCTCTCTCTCTCTTTCTCTCTCTCTTTCTCTACCTCTCTCTGTCTCTCGAACATACACATACTCGCATGCACACCACCTCTTCATTAACTTCCCCCAACACATTTGTTTTTTTGCTTTTTAAAATTTTCTTTTTTCTCCCACAGGTTACAGCTGCATCCATCTGGCAGCACAGTTTGGCCACACAGCCATCGTGGCCTACCTGATTGCCAAGGGCCAGGATGTGGACCTGCCCGACAAGACGGGAATGACTGCTGTCATGTGGGCTGCTTACAGAGTGTTTGGGTCAGTCATCCTTTTTTTTTTTTTTTTTTTTTTTTTTTGTAATCAGAATAATAGATTGAGCAGAAGAGCTGACGTCCTCAGTGCAACCTTGTCTTATTTGTCTTAAGATTCTTAATGACTAAGATGGTATGCTATGATCTGTGTAGTTTTGGGGGGTGGGGGTGGGTGGGTTGTTGCTTTTTTTTTTTTTTCTCTTGCCCCATCATCTGCACCATTTCAGAGTGGCATTACTCTCATACCTCTCATTCCAAGTTTCCCTATACACAGCCACCTGGATTCCTCCACACATAGTTCACATTTGCTTTTCTTGTTCATTTCTTTGTGTGATTCTTCCGTGCGTAGCTACATTTTCCTTTTGTCATTTGTTCATTTCTTTGTGTGATTCTTCCACACATACCCACATTTATCTTTCGTCATTTGTTCATTTCTTTGTGTGATTCTTCCACACATACCCACATTTATCTTTCGTCATTTGTTCATTTCTTTGCATGATTCCTCTACACATACCCACATTTGCCTTTTGTCATTTGTTCATTTCTTTGTGTGATTCTTCCACACATACCCACATTTGCCTTTTGTCATTTGTTCATTTCTTTGTGTGATTCTTCCACACATACCCACATTTGCCTTTTGTCATTTGTTCATTTCTTTGTGGGATTCTTCCATACATAGCCACATTTAACTTTCGTCATTTGATCATTTTATGATTCCTCCATCCATATCCACATTTACCTTGTGTAATTTGTTCATTTCTTTGTGTGGTTCTTTCACACATAGCCGAATTTATCTTTCGTCATTTGTTCATTTCTTTGTGTGGTTTCTCCACACATCGCCACACTTAGCTTTTGTCATTTTGTTCATTTCTTTGACTGATTCCTCTGTGCATGGCTGCATTTTCCTTTCATCATAAGTTCATTTTCTTTATGTGTGACTGCTCCACACTGTAAAGCTGTACATTTGCCTTTCGTCATTTGTTGTTAATTTTTCTTCTGTGTGTGGCTTCTCCATGCTGTAGCTATGACCCTGTGCGACTTCTGCTGACCTTTGGGGCCTCGGTGAACAAGGCGGACAAGTTCCACGGCAACACGGCACTGCACTGGGCATGTCAGACGGGCAACCACGTCTGCGTCAAGATGCTGCTGGACGCCGGAGCCGACCTCAACATCCTGAACAGCAAGGTGAGGGTTCGCAGGTCACCTGGAGGTTGTGCTGGCCGTCATGGGACAGGACAAGACTAGACTTGACTAGACTAGAATAGACAAGACAAAAATCTTTATTAACGAGGGTTGAACATAAGCTTTTGTGGCTTTTTTTGCACATGGTGCCCTCGCAGCACAAAGGGTCAAAGGGGAAAAAAAAGAAGAAATGAGAAAGGTATTCTTCATCTTTGTTCGTGGGCTGCAACGAGTTGGCTTTTACGTGTATGACCGTTTTTACCCCACTATGTAGGTAACCATGCTCCGTTTTCAGGGGTAAGAAAGGTAGACCTTGTCCTGATATTCAGTTGACATCACTGTTCTGAGTTCATTTTTGGCAAGCTAGGTCAGCTGTCATGTTTTCGTGTTGAAAGCTGTTTGGTAGTTTCACAATGCATACCCTGCACTGAGCGTGGGCTTGGGTAGAGTGTCACACTGGTGACTCTTCTCAGATGATGAAGCTGAGCCAGTCATGCGTGCGTTTACAATGAACCTGCATCGAGCAGACCAGTCAGCTGATTCGTTTGCCTCAGCTGGAAAGGACATGACTTCATTCTCGGTCAGGTCACTTCTTGGGTCTGTGCTTTTGCTGATGGGACTGAGGGTCTGAATGTTCCCCCACCCACCCCCCACAACCCCCATGCCCCCGACTAAAAAAGAAAATCAAAATGTTCCTAAAAAAAAAAATGTTCCAAATTGTTCCTCAACACATCCATGATGAAATATGTGTGCAGTCTTATTCTGTCAGCATTGTGTACAGTCAAGGTCCGAGTCCACTGGCGTAAGTGGTACAAAACTCATGTTTGCTTCAAGAGGACACACTTTGTTTGTTCAATCTTGACGAATCTGCCAGCAGGGATTCTAATGACTTTTTCACCCCAAGAAAATGAAAATAGTGGCAATTATGATGTAGAAGAAAGATGTTGAAACTTTTTGCCAGTGCCGGATTTTGCTGTTGTCGCAAGCACGTCAACAGACAGAACATGGTAGGGTTAGGGGTGTCAGACACTTGTCTCATGCTGATGATTATTCTCACTTTCTAAGACGTCAGTTTAACACACACTAAACTTATGAATGAAACAGATAAACTGAACATCGTCTTTTCATAGAGTGCACAAGATTGGTGTTGATTGGGCTCCATCCAGATTGGTTTTATTTTACATCTAGTGGGATTTCTTGCAGCTTCTTGAAGGCAGGCTCAGGCTGGCAGACAGATAAAGCTGAGTCAACACCATTCACAACAATGTTATAAGGTTCCAGAGGGTAGGCAGGCGTCTTTGTGTATAGTTATATGTGTCGTATTTGTGTGGTCAGCAGCTGACGTTGACCCGTGATGTTGTGGTTGTCATGCCCAGGGTCAGAGTGCCCTGGACGTTGCCATCAGCGCGCAGAACATGGAGCTGGCCAAGCGACTGCGCCTGGTGCGCTACGAGCAGGGGCTGGACATCAAGCACCCCCTGCAGAGCTTCACCACCAACAAGGTAAACACCATCCTGGGATGGTTGGTGGGGCGGGGGTGTGCTCGTGCTGTGTGTGTGTGTGCATGCATGCGTATGCGCTCACAGGCATGAGCTTGCACACGCGCATGCATCTGCATTTTCACATGAATGTCCACATGTATGCATGTGTCACACACGCGCACAGGCACCACTTGGGATACACACGTACGCATGCACACTACACACACATACCACACAGAGGCAGACATACACATACCGCATGCACACAAGTACACACATACACCACAACACACACATACACCACAACACATACATACACCACAACACATATTTATATACACAATGTGTGCATGCATGCACACATACTCGTTCACACACGCATACACGCATACACACACACACACACACATACACACACATACTCTCACTTAAACACACACACACATGAACACACCCCCCTCACCCCCTTCTCTTCTCCCCCCCACACCCCCCCACACACACAAACACATTCTCACACATGCACACACACACATACACTCATCCATATTTATTACCTTGTGTTGCAGAAAGTACGGAAGTATGTTGGGTACATCTTTCCTTTCTTGGCCCTGTTTGCGATTGGCTGGATCCCAGAGATGGGGGCATCGCTGACCTTTAAACTGCTGCTGGCTGTGCCGTCCGTCTTCATCTGGCGAGTGTGTGTCAGGTACTGTCTGTCTCTCCCCCTTGCGTCCAAAACAGTGTCATGTGAATCACTGGCATCAGTATGATCCTTGGATTTTAGAGGATTGAAGATCGCAGACCGCGGATTTGTTTGATGATATCTCTTTTATTGTGTGATTATTCGAGCACCTGTGTTCTATTACTTTAACCCTTTGAGCCCTGACCACCACTTTACCGGTGGTGGGGAGGGGTGGCATAATGCCTGGCCACCGGTTGAGCGGTGTGTAAACACTTGTGTTTTGCTGTTGGTTGACTTAAATTGAAGAGCCAATCAGAAAAACCGTAATATTCTGACGTCAGAGAACGTAGTACCAACATTGCCGCACCTTTTCACTGTGTTTTGTGCATGTGCTTTGGATAAAAAAGATCGATTTCTACCATGAAGCATGCGGTCTCAACCCGACACGCCTCCTTTGATCAACTGATTCTGCATGCTCAGATTCTTTTTCAACATCACTATCTGTAGCAAAATCATCCAATTTGAATTCCACCTCACTATCAGAGTAATCATTGTCATACTCTACTTCCGATAAATCATCAAGCATATCAATTACTTGCTGCGTTGTGTACAGTTGTTTTCTCGCACGTTTTGTCCCTGATTTCTGCCCTGACGGGCCAGGTTGAGACTGCACACTTCAAATGTTTACGCACCACTCAACCAGTGGCTGGGCATTATGTCATTTTTCTCTGCCACCGGT
>JAAQRG010178160.1:0-11769 GCA_011634625.1 Babylonia areolata
GGCAAGGCAATGCGAGGCAAGGCAAGGCAAGGCAAGGCAGGGCAGGGCAAGGCAGGGCAAGGCAAGGCAGGGCAAGGCAAGGTAAGGCAAAGCAAGACAAGGCAAGGCAAGGCAAGGCAGGGCAAGGTAAGGCAAAGCAAGGCAAGGCAAGGCAATGCGAGGCAAGGCAAGGCAAGGCAAGGCAGGGCAAGGCAGGGAAAGGCAAGGCAGGGCAAGGCAAGGTAAGGCAAAGCAAGACAAGGCAAGGCAAGGTAAGGCAAAGCAAGACAAGGCAAGGCAAGGCAAGACAAGGCAAGGCAAGACAAGGCAAGGAAAGGCAAGGCAAAAAGTTTTATTCCTTGTGCCCACCTGGGAGCATCGAAACGTTACATACATACATATTTTAGAAACAGCATACAAACAATAACAGTGATGTCAACAGAACACAGAGGAAAAAAACAACAAAAAGACCAATAGGCACCGCCAGTATATACTAATAAATAATTCATACTCGCCCATTAACCACAGACGCAGCTTTACCGAAAGGAACTACAAATAGAAGAGACAAATGCTTTTAGTTTTAACAGTATTCTTTTTTTTTCTTTTCGGAAAACAATAAGTGGAATTTAACGGAGTTTGGGTGGTTTCTATAATATTTAGGTAGATACTTTTGTCTGTCACTTTTAAAGAAAGGACACACAAACAAACTGTGGAACTCATCAGCAATGTCGGTAGTGGAGCATTTATCACAGATTCTTTCTTTTCTTGATAAATTATTGAAGCGCTGATTATTTACAAGCAAAGCATTATTGGTTGTTCTAAACTTAACTAACAGGATAGCATAGTTATTTGGTGGCACAGTAAAGTAAGCATCTTGACCAAAATTTGGCTGAAACATCTTACAGTTAATAGGAAACACCCTATCATACCACACTGGGAACATGCACGTCAAATATTTTAACAAATTCTGGCGTGAATAAAACCCCACATTTTGCTAAAAGGTCTGTGGCATCACCTACACCTGTATGGGGAACTCCAAAGAGCGTAATTTGATATCGATCATGCTCATCTGACCAAAGATGACAACATAAATTTACTTACATCGCATGTACCAATTTATTCGGAAGAGAAATACTTTAATCATCTAAAGATATTTCTGCTCTGTTGTAAATCAAAAAAGAAGCCTAGATTTCCAGCCTCTGTGGTCCCGATGAGACGTGGATGTGGGGTGTGGAGGGTGAAGTGAAGGTTCCCAGCCTGCCTGATACAGCCTGTGCTGTGTCTGGAAGCAGTGAAGTGGTTTTCAACATGTCACTATGTAGCACGAGGCCCTTCATGGAAACAGCTCAGGGAGACACTGGTTTCTTTGGTAGAGATGCGCTTCCCCCACCCCCACCCCCCAACCCCCTCCCCAAGGTCTGATTTAGCGCGTTGGGTCACGCGGTTGGTCTAGCATCTGCGTAGCAGATGTGGCGAAGTGTATATATATATATATATGGATTTGTCCGAACACAATGACGCCTCTTTGAGTAAAATATTAAATGAACTCAACTGACAGCCCATAACGTGGCTGTGACTCTTTGTTGTTTACTTTGAGTAATAATACAGTGTATGCGCTTGTGTTGCGTAAATAAAATGCTTAACGATATACTGCTTCACGAGTGGGGCGAGAGGGTGTGTGTGTGAGGGGGGGGGGGGGGGTGAGGGGGTGGCAACTTAATTGGATAGATGAATAAAAAGTTTGCACCGCCTTTCCAATTACACCGATTATGATTTGTTGGACTGGGTGTCTGACTTCTTGCAGAAACAGAGATAGAAGAAGAAAGAAGAAGAAGAGGAAGGAGGAGGAGGATAAGAAGACGAAAATGAAAAGGAAGACGGAGACGTAGATGAAGACGAAGAAGGAGGAGGAGGAGAATCAGACGAAATTGAAAAGGAAGACAAAGAAGAAGATGATGATCATGATCATGATCATCATTATAATGATGATGGTGATGGTGGTGAAGTTGAAGAGGAAGAGAAGGAGGAGAAGAAGAACGAGGAGAAAGAGGACAAGGACGAGGAAGATGAGGAGG
This sequence comes from Babylonia areolata, assembly GCA_011634625.1. Classification (NCBI taxonomy): domain Eukaryota; kingdom Metazoa; phylum Mollusca; class Gastropoda; order Neogastropoda; family Buccinidae; genus Babylonia; species Babylonia areolata. The sequence goes on from JAAQRG010178160.1 coordinate 2,055, forward strand.
AGGAGGACGACGACGACAAGGACGAGGACGGAGAAGGAAGAAAAAAAAAGCCCGTAGGAATGTATTTACCCTGAGGGTCCGCTCAGACATGAGCCCTGTCACAGACCTTCTTCTTCTCTAAGAGAGATGGCTCTTTACTTTGTGTCATGATTTACTACTAGCATGAAGCCTGACAACTATCAGGCTTCCAACACCACTTCTGTGAACAAGCCCTCAGATTATCACCCTTCCTCACCCCACTCACAAGGTGTAGATGTGTGTGTGTGTATATGTCGGGGGCAGAGGGGTGGTGGAGGATAAGAATCCCCCGGCCTGCCCTGATAGAGCCAGCGCTGTATCTGAAGGCAGGGAAGTGGTTTTCAACATGCACGGACGTGGGTGTGAATGCTCTACATGAGCTGGAAGGCTGCTGGACACAAAGAGTTTCTTTCATGTCAAGAGGTCCACAAACTGGCGGATGCAGTTGGGAGTGGAGGGGGAAGTTCGGTGTGGTGGGAGGGGTAGGGAGCTTCTGTGTGTGTGTGTGTGTGTGTGTGTGTGCGTGCGTGTGTGTGTGTGTGTGTGCATGTGTGTGTGTGTGTGTGTGTGTGTGTGGTTGTGCTCGTCTCATCAGCGAAATATTATGAAACCGATTGTGTGTTAGGTGGACGTATATACATCTCGAAGGAAATGATTATAAATTGTATTCCTCTTCAGTGTTGCACACACTCACAGACATGTGGAAATGCACGCGCGCACACACACACACACACGCACGCACGCACGCACGCACGCACACACACACACACACACATGCACACACACTGACGCATGCACACACACATACACACACACATACACACAGACATACAATTATATAAAAACGCAAACACATGCACATGCACACACTCACATGAAAAACAACAACAGAAATACAAAATGAAAGCGTTCAAAATGCAAACAAAAACCTTTCAAGCAAAGTGTGCAAGATGAACACAAATTAAACAAAGCAAATTCAAACTGGGATATTACCAAATGGATTAGTGTGTGTGTGTGTATGTGTGTGTGTGTGTGTGTGTGTGTGTGTGACTCTGTGTGTGTGTGTGTGTGTGTGTGTGTGCGTGTGTTTCACATTATTGCTATTGTCCAGATGACTGCAAAGGGCCATATCAGAGAGACAGACAGACAGACACAGAGAGAGAAACAGAAAGAGACACAGAGAGAATAAAGAGAGATAGATGCAGAGAGAGAGAGAGAGAGAGAGAGAGAGAGATGCACACAGAGAGAGAGCGATGGACGAATGCACACCTCCAAACAGATGAAAGTCAAAGTGTCTGACATGCTAATCAGCACGTGCATCATGCCACGTGCACCAGGGTGGACAACGGCTTCTTTGAAACTGAACAGCTCCTGACTTTCCTGTGCTGGGCTGTTACATGGACATCAGTCTGCAATGTCGGTTTCGCGGGGCTGCATCTGTGTGTGTGTGTGTGTGTGTGTGTGTGTGTGTGTGTGTGTGTGTGTGTGTGTTTCTGTCTCTCTCTGTCTGTCTCTCTCTTTCTCTCAGCCCTATAAATTGATGCTAGGTTTAGACTGTGAAATGAAAAAAACAAAAAAAAACCCACACAAACTGGGCTTCCAAGGTTCATGACACATTAGTAGTTTAGCATGTGGTTTGTTTCACGTGTGGGAAAATCAGGGGTGTCGGCTGCATTAACTCTTTTATGAATATAGCCAAGTGCTTGCTCAGCTACCATAACCGAAACAGTGACGAAACAGCCAAACTAACGTCACGACTGATAAAGCAGTGGAGCAGATGACACATTTACACTAAGGTGGTCAACAGCTGACCTACACAATGCGCATTGTGACAAAGGCCATGACGCACCTTTTGGTCAGTTCAATTTTCAAATGTTGCTCCTCAGCGCAAATGATCCAAAGTGTTTATCAAACCAAATCTTCGTATCAGTCACTGTCAAATGATGTTTATTGTGGAGACATGTACTTATGACCTTTAGGTAGATTTGAGTTTGGTCGAACGTCCTTCTTCGGCTAAATATTCAACACTGTGGTTGCTTAAATTCATCGTCATTTGTCAATTACATTCCTTAAGTCTTACATGTTTATTTGTGTCACTTTTGGTAAACCTAAAACCACACTATCATAGTGTTCAGACTGAAATAGATCAGGTACCTGAATGACTCAAAGGGGATTTTCGTATCATCACAAAAGCTGATGCCATGCAAAACTGGTTGGGCAAATCTGATGTGTAAAATTCAAATGGTTGTGTTTGCTGTGAACAGTGTTTCATAAATTTCTTTCCTTATCAGATAAATAGGATACAAGTTGTACAATCCTCATCAAATCCATACTATCAGAGTTTGCCTTCCATAACCTGATTTCATGAAATTAACATTTTTCTGCTCTGAACTCTTTCACAGCCTTGAACAGAAGTAACTTAAATTTCCATATTTGTCTTCCATAATCAGCACTTCATACTATATTCATTAGAAAGATTGTGTTGAGCTGTATCTCAGTTTTACTCAGTCTTTAATTAAGCATTATTCCTGCCTTGCTCTCTCACTCCTCTCTTCCACTGTGTGTGTGAATGTATGTATATGCACGTGTATGTGTGTGTGTGTGAGAGAGAGAGAGCTGGAGAGAGTGTGTGTGTGTGTGTCTGTCTGTCTGTGAATGTGTCTAAGAGTGTGTGTGTGTATGTGTCTGTGTGTGTGTGTGTGTCTGTCTGCATGTGAACACTATTACTTTCAATGTGTGCGTGGGCGGGTGTGGGATAGACATGGCATATGTCTTTCTCATCCTTACATACAGTTCACTGAAACAGATATTCCAGATGTCCACCTAAAAGGCCCAAACCAGAGCAAGTCGTTAGGGTTTGAAGTTTCAAAGACACCGTTGTCCACCCGGAATAACGAGCACATATCATGGTTATATATACCGCTTTTGACGATCCCCATTGCACAAGATTCGTCAGACCTCGAGCTGATGGCCTTGAAGGATTTAATTTAATGTCCTCTCCTTTTATGTTATCTCCTCTCCTCCAGCACACACAGACACACACACACACACACACACACACACACACACACACACACACAAAATAAAGAGTTCAGAAATAAACGAAAATAAAGACGCAAATAAACAAAACAAACAGACGCATTTCTGCAATAACAAGCGGTAACTGTTGGTGAAACAAAAATACAGCTTCATAACAGATACAATTCTGCATTATTTATGGGAATGTAACCGTGTACAACATTTTTGGAAGGAGTTTGTGAGATATTTAAAAGAAAAATGTTTACATTGTGATAGATAGACTTAACCTGAACGACACACTGGTGCTTTTTGGACATAACAAAATGAAAACTGATGAATGTTTCTCATATATCTTATTGATAGCTAAATTCTATGTATACAAATGTAGAATCAACAAAGTAAAACCAACATTACAAATGCTCAAAAAAGACCTCAAACAGGCACATGAAGTAGACAAGTATGCCTTTAATATAACTATGGAATATAACAAGTTTGTAGAAAAACGGGCACTTTATAACTGTTTGATACAAGGTTAAGCTTTTCAATGCTACCTTGGAACTTTGACATTGAACATATGTTTTGCTGTTATAGATTTGTCAGTACTTAGAACTTAATTATATGCTTACCCTATACTTTCTAATGCACAAAACATGTAAATTCTGTATCTGTAAACCTTTGTCTGAATAAAAAATGTTGAAAAAAACCCAACCAAACAAAAAACACACACAAAAAAACCCAGCAACAAATGCTCCAGAAGAGTCTTTGGTTTGGACAGGGAAAAGTGCATTCCTTTTGCCGAATACTTTCACCTCTGACACTGTCAGTACAACATGCACGAGTTATTTCTCCCTGGAGGCGGGAAAAATCCACGTCTGCGTTAACACACAACCGTTCAGTGTGTTTCTCAGTAGAGTCACACATAAATGTCGACTATTCAGTTCATAATGAAAACATGTGACTGAGAGAGCAGCTGCCATGAGGAATGTATTCAGGAAGTTTTGACAGACACAAGGAAACAAAGGCTTCACTCATCAGGTAGTTTATTTGGCAAAGTAATCATTTAACCCAAGGCCTAAACCCTCATCTTCAAAGTATTTCATAGCAGCAGGTATATCGTATTGTGTGACAGTAGTACTTTCTATCACACCAGAGTTTTGTGAGTGAAATCATCGCTACTGTCCCCAGAGAGACGTGTCCTCACTGCACAGCGCCAACATTGTTTTTCTTCTTTTCTTTCTGTCTGCAAATCTATTTGCTTTGCTATCAGAGTGAAAATTTCTACATAATTTTGCTGGGAACAACTCTTTCGCCGTGGGTTGTTTTACGTGTGCACAACGTGCATGCTGCAGCCGGTAGCTCGGTTGATCGCCTCGTCCAGTTATGTTGAAAGACCGTGAAAGATTTGACGAGGTGAGTAAAAACATCGGACGCTGCTCTCTAACTCTCCACTGGAAAACACACACACACACACACACACACACACACACACACACACAGAGCAAAACAACAATAACAACAACAACTGAAGCGTCTATGTTATGAACGGCAGAACACAAAACACACACATACATTGTGAACACGGCTGTTCTTTATTATAAACAAAAAAACAATGAAATGAAACATGAGCTAAGCTATCACACATCGTTCCTTTCATACTTCGGGCTCTCTCTCTCTCCCTCCCCCCTCTCTCTCCTCCCTCTCTCTCCCTCTCCCCCCCCCCCCCGTCACTCTCTCTCCCTCCATACCTCTCTCCCTCTCTCTGTCGCTCTCTCTCCCTCTCTCCCCCTCTACCCATTCCATTCTCCCTTCCCCCCCACGCCCCCTCCCACCCACCCCCACCCCCAACACCTCCCCCTGTCTGTGTCAGTAGCCAAGGGCAGGCGCCACATTGAGGCGAGCGTCGTTCTTGTCGGCCCTGTTCCAGGCGAGGTCCTGCACGAGGTGGGTGAGGACCTGACGACGCTGGAAGTCCCACACCACCTGGCTCTCCAGGTTCTCCTGCAGGGCCTCCTCGCTGGGGTACGGGTAGATCTGAGGGAGGTAACCAGGGTGGCGGTGAGGAGAGTGCGGTGAGGATAGGGGTGAGGAAAGGGAAGTGAGGAGGAATGAGGAACGAATGAGGAAAGAGCAGTGAGGAATGGATGAGGGAATTGTGATGAGGAAGATGAAAATGAAACCAAACTATCCATAAAAAGCAACATCGAATTGTTGAAGTACAAAGGCAAGGAATCACAAGTCACTTTGCATCTCGGTAGGACGGTTTTATTTTCACGATGTAAAACCGAAAAAATAAGGCCAGAATGGCATGGAAAATAAGGCCAGAATAGCATGTGGAAAATAAGGCCAGAATGTCATGTGGAAAATAAGGCCAGAATGGCATGGAATATAAGGCTAGAATGGCATGTGGAAGATAAGGCCAGAATGGCAAGTAAAATAAAGCCAGAATAGCATGGAAAATAAGGCCTGAGTGGCGTGTCGAAAATAAGGCCAGAATGGCATGGAAAATAAGGCCAGAATGACATGTGGAAAATAAGGCCAAAATGGCATGTGGACAATAAGGCCAGAATGGCATGGAAAATAAGGCCAGAATAGCATGTGGAAAATAAGGCCAGAATGGCATGGAATATAAGGCCAGAATGGCATGGAAAATAAGGCCAGAATGGCATGTGGAAAATAAGACCAGAATGGCATGGAAAATTAATCTTGGCTTCACAACTCGTATAGGACCACTCTTCTCCACCAACGTCAAACGAACACCCGAAAAAAAAATCATTTCATCTTATTCAGTTCACAAAGATAGAAAGTGAGATCTCAATCAATCTATCAGTCAACCAGTCAATCAATCCATCCACCCATCCACCCACCACTCTATCTATCTATATTTCTATCTACATATCTATCTACATATCTATGTATCTATGTATGTATCTATCTATCTACACATCTTTCTATCTACATATCTATCTACATATCTATCTATCTATCTATCTATCTATCTATCTGTCTGTCTGTCTATCTATCTACATGTCTATCTATCTATCTACATATCTGTCTATCTATTTATCTATCTACATATCTGTCTGCATTTCTATCTGCATATCTATCTATCTACATATTTATCTATCTATCTATCTATCTGATACTGACGTCCTCACGGATACGGGTGATGAAGGCATGCGAGGCGTGCTCCATGAACAGCTTCTTGCTGATGGACACACACTCCGCCCCGTTGCTGACCAGGGACACACTGGGCTGGTTCTCACAGAACAGGTCCGTCAGACCCTGGGCAGATAGGGCAACACTGGGATCACCTCACTGCCCACAGCTCTAGAGAGAAATTACACCACCACGAGGGGCAAAACAAACCCAGACATCTACTCAACAAATCCTTCAACATGACTTGATTAAACAGCAGCAATAAAGGCATTCATGTAAATGCACTGAACCATGTCAGCCCACGATTTCTCCGCAATCCCACGATTTCTCTCACTTTGAGAGAAATCGTGGGATTGCGAGAAATAGTGGTTTGTTCCCCTCCCATGTTTTCTCTCAATTGCGAGAAATCGTGGAGGGTGGGGGTGGGGATGGGGGTGTGGGGCGCTCACAATGTGTGAGAAATCGTGGGAAGTCCCCGTTATTTTAATTTTTTCAAAAAATCCTTTGTCATCGGAGATGAGTTCTTGTCTTTTCCCAATGCAAATCTGAGAGAAAAATCAGAGAGAGGAAAAGAAAAGAGAAAGAAGGGAACAACGACAATGACGATGATGATAATGACAGTGGCGTTCTTGAAGACATCAACAGAAATGACACTGGAACACATCTGTTCATTGTATTTCACATGTGATGGATCACTGCAGTGCACTGACCTCAATTTCAACATCGGAATCAATAGCAAACAAAGAGAAATTAAGGCAATGTACATAATTCAAACAGAAATATTATATGATATAATATAACATAATATAATATGATATGATCTAATGTTATGTAATGTAATGCATTGTATTGTCATAATGCTTTAACCTCACGTTGGGAGCGTGAAAACTGGACCAAATAGTTTTGATGTTTGTTGTGATGCAAACTTTTCTGTCACATTTATTATGAATGTTCTTCATTTCATGCTTGCTCATCTGTTCATCTGTTTGTGTCAGTATGTTTTCCTATGCACTGAAAATAGATCCTCAGTTTCACACACACACACACACACACACACACACACACACACACACACACACACAGACGCTCAGTCACTCACTCACCCACTCATTCATACACATACACATTCTTAAAACCAGTACTGTGTAATCATCTTCACGCCTATTGTTGATGTCTTCGCTAACTGCAACCCCACTGCCACTGCTACCCCACTGCCACTGCCACTGCTACCCCATTAGAACTGCTACCTCACTGCCACTAGAACTGCTACCCCACTGCCACTGCCACTGCTACCCCATTAGAACTGCTACCTCACTGCCACTAGAACTGCTACCCCACTGTCACTGCCACTGTTACCCCATTAGAACTGCTACCCCACTGCAACTAGAACTGCTACCCCACTGTCACTGCTACCCCACTGCCACCAGAACTGCAACCCAATTGCCACTCCTACCCCACTGCCATTAGAACTGCTACCCTACTGCCACTGCCACCCCACTGCCACTGCTACCCCACTGCCACTGCTACCCCATTGTCACTACTACCCCACTACCACAACTACCCCACTGCCACAGCTACCCCACTGCCACTTCTACCCCACTACCACTTCTACCCCACCGCTACCCCACTGCCATTAGAACTGCTACCCCACTGCCACTGCTGCCCCACTGCCAATGCTACCCCACTGCCATCAGAACTGCTACCCCACTACCACAACTACCCCACTGCCACAGCTACCCCACTGCCATCAGAACTGCTACCCCACTACCACAACTACCCCACTACCACTTCTACCCCACTGCTACCCCACTGCCAATGCTACCCCACTGCCACTAGAACTGCTACCCCACTGCCACTAGAACTGCTACCCCACTGCCACTAGAACTGCTACCCCACTGCCAATGCTACACCACTGCCACTGTTACCCCACTGCCATCAGAACTGCTACCCCACTACCACAACTACCCCACTGCCACAGCTACCCCACTGCCATCAGAACTGCTACCCCACTACCACAACTACCCCACTACCACTTCTACCCCACTGCTACCCCACTGCCAATGCTACCCCACTGCCACTAGAACTGCTACCCCACTGCCACTAGAACTGCTACCCCACTGCCACTAGAACTGCTACCCCACTGCCAATGCTACACCACTGCCACTGTTACCCCACTGCCATCAGAACTGCTACCCCACTACCACAACTACCCCACTGCCACAGCTACCCCACTGCCATCAGAACTGCTACCCCACTACCACAACTACCCCATTACCACAACTACCCCACTACCACAACTACCCCACTACCACAACTACCCCACTGCTACCCCACTGCCACTAGAACTGCTACCCCACTGCCACTAGAACTGCTACCCCACTGCCAATGCTACCCCACTGCCATCAGAACTGCTACCCCACTGCCAATGCTACCCCACTGCCACTGTTACCCCACTGCCATCAGAACTGCTACCCCACTACCACAACTACCCCACTGCCACAGCTACCCCACTGCCATCAGAACTGCTACCCCACTACCACAACTACCCCATTACCACAACTACCCCACTACCACAACTACCCCACTACCACAACTACCCCACTGCTACCCCACTGCCACTAGAACTGCTACCCCACTGCCACTAGAACTGCTACCCCACTGCCAATGCTACCCCACTGCCATCAGAACTGCTACCCCACTGCCAATGCTACCCCACTGCCACTGTTACCCCACTGCCATCAGAACTGCTACCCCACTACCACAACTACCCCACTGCCACAGCTACCCCACTGCCATCAGAACTGCTACCCCACTACCACAACTACCCCATTACCACAACTACCCCACTACCACAACTACCCCACTACCACAACTACCCCACTGCTACCCCACTGCCACTAGAACTGCTACCCCACTGCCACTAGAACTGCTACCCTACTGCCAATGCTACACCACTGCCACAGCCACCCCACTGCCAATGCTACACCACTGCCACTGCTACCCCACTGCCACTAGAACTGTTAGGAAGGAATAAAAGAAGGAATGCAGGAAGGATGGAAGAAACAAAGGGAGGAAAGGAGGAAGAAGTCATTCCAAAAGACCGTCCCTTGGGGTCAGTGTCTGGACGTTGACAGTGAAGGAGAGAATGGATAAATGAAGGATGGAATGAAGGGAGAAAGGTATGAATCAATAAAGAGGGTGATGTACTCACAAAGGTCATGCCTTCGGTCAGAGTCTAAACGTTGATAATGAAAGGAAGGAAGGAAGGAAGGAAGGAAGGAAGGAATAAAGGTAAAACAAAAGAAGAAGGAATGAAGAAATAAAGAGGGTGGTGTACTCACAAAGACCATTCCCTTGGTCAGGGTCTGCACGTTGACGAACATGGGCGGGGGAGGCAGCTTGGCTGGCTGGGGACAGAGAGAGAGAGGACACTGGCCAGTCAGCTGTGGGGACAGGCACAGGGCCCCCCCCCACACCCGTCAGGCCTGCAGGGCTTGTGGGGCTGGGGTTCAGTCCCCAGCCT